>VYZQ01000147.1:35788-102373 GCA_013400655.1 Mystacornis crossleyi
AGAAGCAGAAAAGGCGGTAGCATAGATAACTTTACATCTGTTCAGTTGCTGGAACCCCAGGCTGAACAGCACTGGACAGACCTCAGGCCATGCAAATCCTGTCCGCGTTGCAGATGAGCAGTGTTGTAATCTTTAGAGCTTTTGCAGTATGTCCTGGGAAGTTAATAGCTCAATTTATCACTTCCTCTGCCAAAGAAAAGGATGTTACATGAACACATGCAGCTTCACCTCGGGATATAATGAGCTACAGAATAGGAACCATTAAAGGTGATCTAGTCCAACTCCCCTGCAATGAGCAGGGACAGCTTTAAACAGATCAGGTCACCCAGAGCCCTGTCCAACCTGACCTTGAATGTTTCCGGGGATGGGGAGTCTACAGCCTCTCCTGCCAATCTCTGCCAGTGTTTCACCACTCCTATCAAACAACTTTTGTCAGAATCTACTCTTTTAGTTTAAAACCAAATACCCCCTGTCCTATTGCTACTGGCTCTGCTTAAAAGTGTCCCCATCTTTCTTATAAGCTCCCCTTCAGTACTGAAACAAGATCTCCCTGGAGCCTTCTCTTCTCCTGGCAAATTACACCATGTGCAAGGGCTGGAATTGCCAGGTGGGGGCTGTGTGTTCTGTCACAGTGGTGAGGTCACACCGATCTCAGGTGATAAGCAGAGTGCACGCCTGCACCGTTTCAGGTCAACTGTGGATCACTAACTCCTTGATGTACGACAGTATTGTGTTTAACATCACTGCCAGCAGGAACTTAAATCGGTATTGTTGGTTTTACATCAGCCTATTAATTATGCTGGTGAAGTCCATTCCAACTTTTGGAGTAATTCAATTTTTTGAGTTAATTATTTTTTTTTGCTGAATTAGGTAACCTGAAACTGAAATGATTGTCCATAAGCAAGCTGAAAATGGAGCTGTAAATCTGCAGTCTGGAACTGAATTTACTCTGGCAACTTGGGCTGTAGTTTGCTCTTGGTTCCTCTTGGTCCAAGAGGAGGTTGAACTGAAATACTTTTGTTCCATTACTAATGCAGCCATTGCATTCCTTATTAGTCCAGTGCATTTCACTAATTTAGTTTCCCTACCTGGCTTCTGGTTTCTTGTTCATTCCTTCCGAAAGTTGAGTGAGCCCCTGTTGTGGATGAGTGGAATGTACTCGCTCAAAAGACAGGCAGCAATGTATTTTGAGATAAAGTAATGATTTGACAATTCACTGGAATTTAAGTTTAACAATGGTTTGATGAGGTTTAAGAAGTTTACTGCAAGGTTCATTTTATTAATTAATTAATGGAAGAAACATACAAAAAAGAAGATTGAGTTCAAATTCATTCATTTATGAGTTAATTTACAATGATTCTCAGAGACTGGCAATGCAAAGAGCACAGTCCTGTTGAGGCACAAGGTTCTGAGTGGACTCCTTGCTTTCTAAACTCTATTGGGAGCCTAGGAGTGGCTGGATCCATTCTTAATCTCAGGCTCGGTCAATAGTATATGTCTGATGGAATTATCCATACAGTGCTTGTAATAATACGGAGTGAAGGGATTAGGAATGTTTCATAATACTAATGCAACGTCCTCTGTCACCTACTGAGGATCTGTCATGAGTAAGGAATCTTTCCACCTTGGGTAAGGAAGGATCTCTTAATTTTAGGTAAGGAATTTCTAGCCCTGAGAGGCATCCCTGCTCAGAGGGGTCACCTGGCATCCAGTTAAGCTGCAGCTCAGGCAGAGCTCAAATCAGGCCCATCCTGATGGCAATATTTAGAGGGTGAAGTAGTTGGCTGCTGGCCAGTGGTATAGACAAGACAGATGTCCTTATCTTAGTGCTGATACCTTGTTCTGGACTTTGGTTATCTTGCTCTTCTGATGGTTATGAAATCACCTTTCAAAATATTTTTCAAGACACCTCTACTCCCTTGGACCAGATGCTTTCTAGCTTGCAAGTTTCTCCCAAGAATGTGGGACTGATTGCTCCTTAGTCAGCCTGAAAGTACAACTGTGAGTCAAGTGGGAGTTCATTGTTTACTCTGAACCATCTCTGTGCTTAAGTCAAGTACAGGACTGTTGTGCAACTCCTCAGTTTCAAACTCTTAACTCTTAGTTTCTTATGTCTTCTGACATGTTTCATTGTTCTTTGCAGAAAAGGTACAGTTTGGCCGTTGGTCCTCCCAAGAAAGTTCCCAAAGTCAAGGGTGTAGAGTCTGCAGCAGTGCAAGCATTTCTGAGACGGCAAGAAGAAGAAAAGAGGAAAAAAGGTAAAAGTACAAAATATCTCCTACGGGAGACTTTCATGGATTCTTTGGTATTTGTCACCTTAGTCAAGGTTCTTGGAAATACAGCTGTACATCTGTTTCTGGAATTTATGCACAGAACTGACACTGAGGGAATGCCACAACTAAGTAAGGACCGTGGATGTTTACTTGCTTTTCTAAGGAGCTAATCATTAATCAGCTACATTAACATTTATGGTTGGAGATTGAGAAGCAGTTAAGGTGAAGAGCCAAAAACTAGCTGAACTTTTGTTAGCTTAACTTTGAAAAGCTTCATCTGTGTGAAAAATGGGAAGAGTTGCTGTCGTTATGTCTTAATCTAGTGTACCAATACAGTCTGAATTTCCAAGAGTTTCTGAGCCACAATTTTTTGACTCTGTTATATTTCCTTTAAGTAATCTATAGCATAAACTAATACTGCATTGCTTCTGTTGTTAATGTTTTGTTAAAGGTAACCAAGTCTGATGGACTGGATGGCCCAGGTTATTCCTCCTCTCGTGGGCCAGTCATGAGTCTGTTCCTTACCCCTTCTGCCAGGTCCAGCCAGAAGCAAGGCTAAGCATGAATTCCACAAGGGGTATGCTGGCACACTCTGTGCTGTCACAGCCCTTGACAATAGAATAACACAAGTCATGGTACCTTTATAAGCACCCAAAGTATGAGTAAGCCCAAGCCATTTTCTAGGAATTTTTACTTTTTCTGAATCTTTCTGGTATTTAGCCCCGCACTGCGTCATCTGGCCAGTATTTGGCATTTAGATGTCTCATTCACCAGCTAGGTTCAGTCTGACTCTTGTCAGCAGATCACAGACACAAGATAGAGAGCATACTGATGCAGGAAACAGCTAAGGCAGAACAGTAAGGATGTCGGACAGACTGTGGAGATAGGGCACAGGGCTCTGTCAAACGTGTGTAATGACCAGCTGCTTGCTTATCTGTGTTCAGCTGCTTCTGTCTCCCCTGTATCCCTCTACACGCACACTTAGACTATTTTCAAATTCTTATCTCCCATTACTTATTCCCCCGCTTCCTCAACTTCCCTTCAACATTTGATAGTAAGTTCTGTACGGTCTCAAGATTCTCTTGCTCAGTCTCAGAACTCTCTCCTCTACCCAGAGATCTTTAACTTCTGTACCTTCTTATACAGTGATTCTCCATATTTTTCATAGCACCCTGGAAAGCTGCTTCCCTCGAAAAGCCTTAGTGTGTGTTGTTATAGCAGCATTTGACTTAATTACTTGCCTTTGTTGGAGCAGCTGATACGGGTGGGTTAGCCTGCCCTGTTGGCAGACCTGTGGTCACTTTCTGGACTGTTTTGGATAGCTGTTAGCCAGCTATCTTTAGGTTACTGTCCTAAGTGGTTTGTTAGTTTGGAAAATATTGAAATAAAAAGTAATGCTTTTGCATCACTTTCTCCTGGTTTTCTTGCAGCACTGGAAGAAAGAAGGAAGAAAGAGCAGCTCTTGGCGAGGCGCATTGAACTGAAACATGACAGAAAGGCAAGAGCCATGGCCTCACGAACAAAGGATAATTTTTATGGCTATAATGGCGTTCCTGTTGAAGAGAAGCCTAAAAAGAGGAGGACTTGTGAGAATGTTGCTCAGGCCCCAGAGGCTGAGTATGCAACAGAAGATGAAGCTGAGCAACTTGAATATGGTCAGACAGAATGTGAGCCTGAGCCAGAAGAATATGAAGAGAAACCATCCAAAGCTGCAGTGAAACCAAAGGCACCTCCCAAAAGTGCACCAGCACCTCTGAACTTTGCAGAGCTCTTGAGGCTTGCTGAAAAGAAACAGCATGAACCAGTGGAAATAAAACCAGTGAAAAAGGTGGAAGAGAGGCCCAGAACAGCAGAAGAATTGAGAGAGAGGGAGTTTTTGGGACGCAAAAACAAAAAAGTGGAAACGCATAAGAAAAGTGAGAAGGAGATTAAGCCTACAGGGATATCCAGTTCTTCAAAAAAACTGTCTTCTCAAAAAGCATCTGTAAATGCAAAACTTAATAAAAGCTCGGTAGATAAACATTCCACATCTAAAAGCAGTATGTCGCTTTCTATGGGTGGTATTGATAAGAAATCCAAAGCACCAGCATGGACTGAAAAACACCCACGGTCATCATCTTCTTCCAGACTTGATCAAATGGAAAAAACCTCACAAAATGGTTCCTTAAAAAGCTCTACTGGTAGCAGTCATAGTAAATTACCGGTCAATGGTATTAGAAAGTCTGGCTCAAGCTCTCACGTGCCACCCTCAAAACCCATGGCCAATGGCGCTCAGAGGCTGCCATCTGCTAAAGAATCCAGCCTGAAAAAGTCTGCCCATGCAAAACCAGGAAAACCTGCAGCCCTTCAACATGGAATCAACTCCAATGCAAAGCGATCAGGCAGCAGCTTAGGAAAAGGAGGACCTGGACATCCCGGGGGTGGTTCAAGCGCAGGACCGGGGCGATCAAGCAGCAATTCTGGCGTGGGACCTGGAAGGCCGGGAAGTGGTTTAAGCTCAGGACCTGGGCGAGTGGGCAGCAGCTCAGCCACAGGACCTGGGAGGCCGGGCAGCAGCTCAAGCACAGGACCTGGGCGACCGGGGGGTGGCTCAGACGTGGGACCGGGAAGGCTGACGGGCAGCTCAAGCACAGGACCTGGGCGACCGGGCGGCAGCTCGGGCGTGGGACTGAAGCGACCAGGCGGCAGCTTGGGCACTGGACCGGGAAGGCCGGGCAGCAGCACAAACATAGGACCAGGGCGACCAGGCAGCAGCTTGGGAACAGGACCAGGAAGGCCAGGAATCAGTCCAAGCACAGGAGCCAAGCGACCGGGCAGCAGCTTGGGCACCGGACCAGGGAGGCCGGGCATCAGCACAAGCGCAGGACCTGCGCGACCAGGCAGTGGCCCGGGCACAGCTGTAAAACCCAAGTGTACTGTCGTGTCAGAAACCATTTCTTCTAAAAACCTCGTCACAAGACCTAGCAATGGACAGATGAATGGAATGAGACCTTTTCCAGGGCATAGACCTGTGCTTCATCCACAAGGTATGCATTTATAGAACAAAGAATTTTTTCACTGTTGTGGTTTAACTCCAGCTGGCAACTAAGGTACCATGCAGCTGCTCACTCGCCCTCTCCCCCTGTAGGGAAAAGAATTGGAAAAAAGTGAAACTCAGATAAGAACAGTTTAATAATTGAAGCAAAATTAAATATAGCAACTTTATTTTATTTATTTTTACCTATGTTCATAATTTTTGAAATACAGGTGGTGTGAAGTATCACATGAAAGGAAACTAAGCAGCCTGTGATGCATATTGGTATATGAATCCTGTTAGAAGGAAAAGAACTGAAGGATTTGCTTCCAGCATTGCTTGGTAGTTGGTCTGTAAAACTTTGTAGCATTTTAAATAACAGATGCTTGAAGGGCTACGTGTAAAATCAGTCACAGGTTTTACATTTTGGTGTTTTTGCAAATTTATCTTATCAGTGACAAGCAGTTCTAAAAATTTATTTCTGATCAGGAGCAAGCAGTGTGGAGTATAGTGAATAAGTGCCTAGAAAACCCTGAACAAAGAACAGATATGTCGAGTGGTTTCCTCAGGATGCCATTGCTGATACTGATATGTAATCTCCTCTAGCACAACTCAGAGGAAGTATTTCCTCTTGCTGAATTGCTGAGAAATGCTGGTTAACTCGAGGCAGAAGTTTTCCACCTTGAAGCCCAGAAAAGGGCTATACCTAAGGTATAGCAAGGAGAAGCACTGTTAAATTAGTGTTATGTTCATGTTATTAATTATTTTCTTCTCTCCCACCATTTAGGTCTTGGAAGACCACCTATTAGTTACAAGAGACAAATTGATGATGATGATGATGAATATGACTCTGAAATGGATGACTTCATTGAAGATGAAGGGGAACCTCAAGAAGAAATATCAAAACATATTCGGGAAATATTTGGTTATGACCGGAAAAGGTAAAGAAAGTGACAGTTTTAAGATACTGCAGAACAAGCAGTAGAACAAGTAATGATTCTTCCTAAGAAGGGATATGAATTCATTAGCTGGTTTTTTTAATGTGCTAAAAACTGATATTTAATTTTCAGGTACAAAGATGAAAGTGATTATGCCTTACGTTATATGGAGAGCAGCTGGAGAGAGCAACAGAAAGAAGAAGCTAGGAGGTATGCATGGATTCAAACTTGGATACAAATTGGGAAGTTTGTTTGTTGTTGAAGTCATAGGGCTAAGCTAGCAAATATCCAATCTGCTTTTTAGAGCAGCGGTAAATAAGCCTTACAGTTTTTTTATAGGAAAGCTTAAGTAAAGATGAAACTCATACAGCCAATGGTGGATGCACTAAATAAGTCATGTTCTTATGTTCTTATCTATCACAAACCTTGCTTGTTAAGAGCCAATAAAAACCAAAACTAATTATTTTCCAAAAATCTTTTTAAAAATACAGATTTCAGTTGAAATTCCAAATCCTTTAATTTGTCCCAAACATTACAATATTCTGCTAGTTTGAGGTGTGGAAATTTTATTTATTTTTATCTATACATGTGCATGTGTCTGTATTTCTATAGAAGTATAAAAAGTATGCTGACAAGCTTTTGTAGTCACTGATTTAAAATATGAAAATGATATTTTCATATTGGTTTTGGCCTTTGAGCCAAATTATTGTCATAAACTGACTTTCTTTTTGTTTTTTACTGAGTGGTGGGACAAGTTTTATGAAAGCTATAAGAGTTTTTTATAGAAAATTAAGATACTGGAATGCATGGAGTTACTGAATTCTTTTGTTCTACTGAAATTTCTGTATGGTTATTCAGAAGGTGCCTTGAGCATTAGAAACTTTCATCTTTGAAGTTATAGTCAGTGTCCTTATTCCTCCTGGCTCCTGAGGAATAGCTGCAGCCCATGGAAAGCTATAATCTGTTAAATGGAGTTGGGGAAATAACTGGAATTTTAAAGTGATATTGCTTTTAACCAAACTCTCTGTTGACATCTTAGAGTGAGGTTTTGCAGAGTTGAATTCCTGACTCACTTTTGACTATACATGCAGCATAAAGAAAGTGAAGATAAGAAACTTGAGTTAAATTCAATTTTACCTTTTCAATGGATATGTTTCAGTAGCTGCATTTTGGGAGAAAAAAAGACCTTATGTATTAAATTTAGTAAATATTTTTACACAATCTTTATTTTTTTAACAGAAGTTTTAAGTATTTTTCCCTTGAAATACTTGATTCTAGTCTTATGATGATAAAACCTTGATTTCCTAGAGCTGTAGTCATGCTATAATTAAAGAAGAGCTGATATGAAATTATTCTTCAAATCAGCTGTAGTACTTTTAGCATTGCTTTTTGGGGGTGTAGAAGTAAAACCTCAAGTGTCCTGAGTAGCAGTGTAAAGGATTTAATCTCGTTTGGCAGCTTGAGACTCGGTGTGCAGGAAGACTTGGAAGAATTGAGACGGGAAGAAGAAGAATTGAAACGCAAGAGACAGTCTAAGAAGCTGAGGACACGTTAACTGACTTACGGTGTTGACTTTGTTCGTGTTTCCGCTCCCCTCTGCCTCCATACATCTCTTATTCGACTTCAGTTTCCATTTGCTTGTTAGAGGGCAAAAGAATATTTAAAGGGATTAAAGTACTGAAGAGCAAGGCTTTAGTTTGACCTAAATAAGATATTTATTTTTAATACTTGCCAGGGTTGTTTTTTATGAAGAAATTAATGCACTAATGCATATTAAATGGAATAAAATTAATAGATGTTTCCATTGATTAAACCAGTTCAAGATGCCAGCAGAAATATTGACTAGCTATGCACTGACTTGGAACTGTGTGGGCCATGTACCAGTAAACCAATTTTGCATTCACTTGAAAGAAAGGAATAGCCTTCTTGTTCCCTGATATTTCTTGAGACTTGGAGAGATTGCTCTGTATCCTGTCCTGTCTCCCAGCACGAGCCTCAAAGTGTTAAAATGTCATCTTCTACACAGCAGCAGCTTGGGTATAAATTCAGCCACAGCCCACAGGTGTTTAAGGCAATAAAGTGCTGCAGATCTTTTGATTTGAGGACCCATAAAATAATTTGAATGTCTTTATTTCTAAACAGAAAAGGGCATGTCATTTGCAAACTGTGCAGTTATGGATATGGCCAAAAGATTATGTTGGCTTTTGCTGTCTGGAATTCCAGTGCCAGTCTAATTCAGTATGAGAAACACACACCCTGAAAACAGGAATTTCTAGTGTTTGTATGTAACCTGTGCTTTTGGGCTCAAGCATATGATTGGGAATTCTTTTCCTGCCCTGTAAATATTCAGATTTGTTTAACAGCTTCTGCTGCTTTTACAAATTGTGTTTTTTCTTGCATTAAACGTCCGATGTGTAAAATTATTTAAAATGTGAAGCAGTCATTTATCTAATTAGTTTTACTGTTCAGAAAGAACATCAGAATTAAGTTTTGTTAGAACACATTTGCAGCTTTTCAGTATTAACATCATATTAACTAGTTAACACTTGATTGATTTCAGCAAGCCAAAAACCTAAAATAATATGTATAGCAGGAGAGTTAGTTCAGTTACTTACCTTAATGCCCATATTTGCACATTATTTCTAACTATGCACTTAAAGACTGTTTGTTTCAGTAACTGAATTTGTTTACAATCAGCACAGGGTTCATGTAAGTCTGCAGGAGTTGCACTGAGACCTGAAGCTCAAATCTGGTGTTGCATCTACTTGGTTTTCCCCGAGTGGCCCTCCAAAGCTCACTAGTGTCATTACTCAGCTTTGCCTCAAGCTCCAGGACTCCATTGGTAGCATCTGCCTTCAGCTGCTTCAGGCCATTATGTTTTCATGCTAGAAATACTTTTAAAAGTGCGGAAAGGGCTTTGGGTGTTGGTTGAGGGGGGGGAAAAAGGAAAAATTATCTTGTGGAAAAACAACAAAGGAACCTTTCCTATTGGGGCTGTTTTTAACAGTGCTGCTTCTAGGAAGCAGTTCAGATAGCAACCCATAAGGACCAGTCTTGGAAGCTGCTCAAGTTTAAACATCTGATTCTTAATGTAAGAAAAAACAGATTTGCCTTTTTAAGATGTTTTCTCTCAATGGTGTAGCATTTCATTGCCTCAGCAAAACACTGATATAAGTTACTGGCATGGATTCTATAACCTATCTCAGTATTAGCTAACATGGAGCCCAGGTCAAGATACCACTGTTGCTCCTCTGTAGTTTTGACTTTCTCTATTAACTAACAAAAATTGTTTCTCTGTGTGTGCAGTTGAGACCATGCAAGATAGTGTAACCTCACTGTCCAGAAGTGTGTTGTATTCTCTGCTGCATTGGGACCATCTAAAATTTCCTTTTGGAGATTTCCTGGTTTCTAGAATTACCCATTCAGGACAATGAACTTTGGGACCATGATCAAGTTCTGGGTTTGTACTTTTTAATTCTTTTTAGCTGGAGAAAGACTTGAGGTCCATCAACCCAGACAGCTGTATCATCTGTGAGCAACTTCCTGCCTGACTGGGGAGAAAAAAGTCTCTTATAAAGCAAAAGAAATATATTAATTTCAAATTGGTTCAGTTGGGAAAGAACTCTGCATTTCAGACAAATACAGATTAAGTAAAACCTGATTATTTCACCACTTTCTTGCATGGTTAAATAATCAGATCGGTTAAACTTCTTAATCTGTAAAGCACTTTGTCATTTAGATGGTGACTGGAATGTACTCTGCTAGCCTCCCTAAGACACTGTATAATTTTCTTCACGCAGTGATTGTTGCTTAAATTTTGTCTGTTTCATATGAAAAATTATTCAAGGACGCATTTGTAATTTTACAGTCAAGAAGTACTTTCTCATAATTGGCATGGGATGCTGATGGGTTTCCTATTTTGTACAAATGTTAGGCTTTTAATGTGCTTGCATATTTGTCGCATATTTGTATGTCAACTAGGAAGGAACTAAACTCGTTTTCAAATTCCTGACCTTGTATCCAAAAACCTGTTTACTGTTTGCCAGATCAATAGTGTTCATCTAATGACAGTATTTCAGTACTTGTCCAAAGTGCATCTGAATTTGAGGTGAAGAAAAACTGGAAGAATGCTTACATTGGTTTATCAGGATCTGATGTTCAGCTAGTGATTTAATTGTATTTAAGGAAATTCTGGTTTGGTCTTTAGATTTTTAATTCACTGTTTGACAATGTGCCTTTTTTACTAAATTGTGTCAAAAAATAATGAATGTAGGAGTATAAAAAGGTTGGTTTCTGCTATCTCAGATTCTATATCCTTAAACTTGAGAGTGAAATGACGTACTTTTCATAAAACCCTTCCAGGTCTGGCTTTGATTGCACAATTAAGGTAGCTACTTCTTTACTGCTAATGCTAAATCAAATGAAGGGCACTTTCTATTGATGACTACTTTTTGAAAATGTCTTGTATTTACACTTGAGCTGTATTTCACTTTACAGCGATGTCTTTTGGAGGCCAGGGTTTTGCATATCACAGGAAGCCTTAGTGTGCAACTCTGTGCTGTGCTTTAAAATAAAAATCTTTCAAGAAGTATATGAGATCTCTATGGAAATCTGGATTTATTTTTGTGTAAAGCCCAAAATATTGTCCAGGAAAACTAATTTTCTAATTTTTTTTGCATTTTGTAACATAATCTAGTAGCTGATGCATATTTCTAGATATAGCTTATTTCTGGAGACCAAAACATGTCAGAAAGAAAATAAATATATGGAGAGACTGGTGTTTAAATTGTGATGAATGTACTTCTATTTATTTTGGTGAGTGGGTGTGATGCAATATTAAAGTGTTAGTGTGTAAATAAGGGTACTTCTAGTTTTAGCCAATGATTTTTTTCTTTGGGGATATCATGTGTGCACAGTGTCTTTTTACACAATGTGACAAACCAGGTTAAAACCTCGTACATAGCTTAACTGCTCTCTGGTGCTGTCAAGGAAGCGTATACTTCACCACACACCAAATGCATATAAGTTTTGCGGAGTATGTATACAATAAATTACAGGCATTAAACCTTTTACTGCTATTTCTCATTGGTTTACTTTATGGAAGGTGTATCAGAATTACTTTCTGCTGTTTCCTCTGAGCTCTCACATACAGCAGCGTCAGTCTGAACGTTCTCCAAGAATGGTTCTCATGCAGGTTTGAAAATTTTAATGGAGTCACATAAGCCTTCAGAAAATATTGGAAAGTTCCTGGTGTCTCCTGCAGTTTAGGCTGTGCCGTAGTGTGTACTTGGAGGAACATGTATTTAGAGTCATAATATACCCGAGTGCGTTCATCCTGCGGTTTCATAAGCAGCATCCTTCTTGGCCTCCCTTACTCCGTGTGTGGAGTCTGAACTACCTTGACGGCTGTCTCCTCTGGAAGGGTTTTCTGCTTTCATGGTGGAGGTAAATGACTGTTTTGATCAGCTGGTGCTGTGACCCACTTCCAGATGAATGAATGGATACACATCAGTGAGCCCCACCTGCCTTTCTGAGGAACAGCAATGCTTGCAGACTCTTGTGCTTAAAAAAACAGTCTTCTAAAATATTGCAAATCTGCCTTTAGCATGTCCTATGAGTACCTTGTTTTGAAGGCGTGAAATCTTACCTTCTTTGGAACTACCTTGTATGGAATTCCCTTGAGATTTTAAATGTATCTTAATAACTATGATCAGTCAATCTCAGCCATTATTTCAAAACAAAGATGTTCTGTTCAGGTGGAGGGTGGTTCTACATTGAGTCATTATCTTAACCCAGCCAATAAAGCTACTTCTGGAAGTAAAATTATTTTACTCAGATTGGGAAGAAAGTAATTACAGGTTTCCCTTTGAGGACAACTTTTAATTGTAGTTTATTTGAAATAACATTTCAGTTCTACAAGACAGAACTGCAATTTATTTATCCCGTAGACTGCCTCTTCTTACCCCTGGAAATGCATATGGAAACACTTTTTTCCCATGAGCCTGGGAATCTCAGCAGCCTTTGGTGTACCATGCTTACCATACTCTGTGGAATTAAATTAAGGACAGAGGACATTCCTGAAGTAATCAAACATGTCACCAGTTCAGTCCTGACTTCCCTGTCTACAACTCATAGTTTTGTTTTTTCACATCACCTAGTGCTTAATTTGTTTTGAGTTTCCTCTGTTTGGTTCATGGGACTCTTGGGTTTTGCCTAGATCCTTCTCCCTCCACTGACAAATTCATCAAATTTTTGTATCCTGAATGTGACTTTCTCAACATTGCTTGCTTGAGAACAGGCAAGTATCTGAGGCCGTCTCTCATACTATGTGTCTGAGAGTTGATGGCAATCAACAATTCAAAGAATCAAGAGCTTCAGTAGGTTTTTTGGTTGAAGGAGTTGACTTGATTGTGACTTGATAAACACTAAAGTGTAGAGTTCCAGGTTTTGTAGTGCATGGGAATAACTGAACACATACCGGTGCCTATACTGAGTACAAAAGGCTGAGTGCTTTACGTGCACTTCTCCATGTATTAAACCTCTCCTCTGGATTTCTTCAGGAGAGGTAAGTAGCTTCCTTGAATGATGCAAGTACAGACATACGATGCTTGTGGGTCTGTCCTCAGCTCCCTATCTCAGTAAGTCAGTAATTCTCCCTGCCACCTGCTTCCAGCTCTTGTGTTGTATGAATGCCTTGTGGTCCTTCAACATGTCCAGTATGTCAAGATTTGACCAAAGAAATGTTGGGTAGGGTAGAGCAGAGCCCCTGTGGATTGACCTGCTGCTCTGCAGTTGATGAAGAACACTGCTTATGGTTATTGTTGGACAGGAGGGGCACTGGTGTGACTCAATCCACTTTATCTGGTTCCTGATTTCTACAGAATGTGCAGGAAGGGTTTCTAAGATCTCCACAGTGGTGTCAAATGTGACCGTAAATGCTGTGTAGACAGCACCTGATCGTGGAAGGTGAATGTTCAGAGTTCAGGCAGAGGGATGTGCTGCTGTTACCACCCTCTTGCCCGGCCAAAAGGAGGGAGCCAGCAAACCCTTTTTTAGCCTGCCTTCTGTTTGCCAGCTGCGTGTAGAAAGGGAACGTGGTGATGGCAGCGCGTGATGCGCGGCCCAGGGCTACGGGGAGCCCTGTTCACAAGCAGTGTGATACGCTGAAACTGGCAAGAAAGTTGAACTATTTGTGGAAGTCTCTTCACTGTCTTTACAGTTGGCAGCGAGGTCTGATGTGCCTCGTAGCTGCTGGCTTAAATCCAGCCTTGGTTGGTTGGTGCTTTGAAAGTGATTGTTATGACATATAAAATGCTCCCAGTGTAGACAGATCACACACATGGGTGACTTGCTGGTTGTTCAGAACAAAGGGGAACACTGAGATAATTTATGCTTTTAGTCATGATATTTCCAGAGCTGAAGGTGGCTTGGGTTTTGTTAAGAAGCTTGCTCCTGCCACTTGTGGTTGGTCTGCATTTATTTCCCAGTCTTTGGTATCTGGGATGATCATGCAATATATTTTAGAAGTGCAGATTTTTCCCATAGCACTTAATATTTACAAGTTGAACTTGTAATTTCCATTCCATTACTCTTAAGTTAATTTAGACAACTCATAGTGTTGCATGATTTTTCTCCCCCGGAGAAAATCCTTCAAAATGCTTCCTGGATTGTAGTTTTATGTTACTGAGAACCCTTTCCCTTGGCTTTGCTCTAAGCTAGCATCCCTACAGATACAGGATGTTCACAGGCAAGCAGAATGATGAGACAGTATTTAGAGTATGAAGAGTATGAAAGTTTAAGGCTGTAGAAATGATCTCATTTTCCTCTTGTGTAGAGCTGAATAAAATTCCAAAGCTGTATGCTGTAAGACAAGATCCATGCCACCCCAAGACTGTCATTTTGCTTTGCCCACTGCCTTAGCACCTGAGAAATTGCAGTCTGTTTTCTATTTCATTAACCGTCTTAACTTTTCTACCGAGTCTCAAAGAGAACATCTTGGTCAGGAAGAAGATCTGTCCTGCTGGCAGAATGCTGGTTTTATTACATAGGGTGAGCTTTTATGCAGTGAGCAGTTGTAATAACATAAGAGCTAGATGTATTGCTTGAGAAATCCCACTTTGGAAGAATTTCTACAGCTAGTTTGGTAAGAATATATGCAAAATTCTATGGTTTCATTAGGAAGAGTGTTGCCAGTGATGGGGGCAGAGGAACTACTAGAGGCTATGTGGGGTACCCACAGCAAGGCTGTGTGTTAGCTTGCTAGCAAGATATTTCATTACCTAGAGATTAAATGGCATTACAATCTGTTGTAATACAGAGTTAGTCATTGCAAATGATGTTTCGAGAAGATTTTGAGTCAGGGGGCACAGACCCAGCTCGGAATTTAAATGAGTTTGAACAGTGAGTACTAAGAAATTTGAATCTGTAGTTGGGGTGCAAGCTTAGTCAAGGGTGACTTCTAAGCCTCAAACAGAAACGCTACGACCAGCAGCAGTGTGTCAGTGCCATGGGGATGTGGTCGCTGTCCTGGTTGTGCTATGATTGTTTTGGTTATGTATGAACACAGAGAATTTAAAAACTTTTCCAAACATCAAGCTTAATAATAACTGTAATTATCTATCAGACTTTCCCAGTTGTTTTTACCACGAAATAATGAGAAATAAAAAATTCAGATGCTTGAGATTAAAAATTTAAAAATAATGTTTTATTCTCAAACATTAGTCTGCTAGGAGCTTGTGAAACAAAATTATTTTCAAATTATCTCTTAAAAGGTTTAGATAAATGTTCATGCTGATCATTCCATAACAGTTTACCCAAAGAGGTACTATGCTTGCTGGACAAATGATGTTTTTGAAGGACTGATGAAGTTCCTGAAGGACTGATCTTGTGCTACTTTCCAAACGGAATATTGAAGCTGTAACAACCTTCATTACATCACACACAATTTCAGCACAGCAGCAGACTCAGCATCAGTAAACAATAGATACGATGGAGAAGTCTGGTGAAGACTGTTCTAAACCTAATTATTTTCTGCAATGGCTGTATCAATTTGTGCCATTAGTTACTGTCTGCTTCAGGCCTTGTATCAGTGAGGGAGAAAAAAAATTGTGCGAGCTTTCTCAAGAGCTTACTCCTTGTAAAAATGTGCTACTATCATGCTTGGTCTGTTCTGATCTGATCTGTCAGTTGTCTGGTTAGTTATGGGAATAGAACTGGCATTTGTCACCATTTACCTTGCTGAACCCACTGTGTTTTCTACTGAGCTGGCCATCAGACCTGCATGGCCCACTTTCCAAAAGGCAGTTTTCCGGTCTCTCTGCTGTGTGGTAGGGAGGTTTAAAAAATGAAGAGATTAATGTAGGGAAATAAAGTCATGTCAGGTTTGAATTTACATCCTCGTAACTCCATAAAGCTGCAAATCAGTTTTGATACTGTCAACACAGAGGGAAGAAATCCCCGCATCCCTCTAATATCTATGCATGGTCACAAGGATGGTGAAGGGTCTGGAGGGAAAGCCAGAGGAGAAGTGGATGAGGTCACTTGGCTTGTTCAGCCTGGAGAAGACCGAGACCTCACTGCAGTTACAACTTCCTCAGGAGGGGAAGCAGAGGGGCAGACACTGAGCTCTTTCTGTGGTGACCAGTGACAGGACTTGAGGAAACTGCATGAAGTCATCAGGGGAGGTTTAGGTTGGATATCTTTCAGGAAAAAGTTCTTCACCCAGAGAGTGGCTGGGCAGTGGACCAGGCTCCCCAGGGAAGTGATCACAGCACCAAGCCTGACAGAGTTCAAGAAGCATTTGGACAATGCTCTCAAGCACCTGGTGTGACTTTTGGGGTGTCCTGTGCAGGGCCAGGAGTTGCACTCCACGATTCTGGTGGGTCCCTTCCAACTCAGCATATTCTGTGATTCTATCAACAACGTCTTGATTTACTGCATCCTTAAAGCTTGTTCATTCACGGATGTCCTTGATTGGACGCCGGCTGCTGCTTCTTGCTCTGATTAGGTCTCCTTTCCCCCTGATGAGACTTGAAAGTATACAACGATCATACATCAAAGACGATCCTAGCTTAAGATATTCTCGACACCTTCCACATTTTGCAACACCGTGGCGGGTGGAAACGGCACCCACCCCCGACCTCTTTGCGTTCGCCTGTCACGGTAACGCATCGAAGCTTTTCTGTGCCCTCCCGCTCGCAGACCCCTTAGAAGGATGAAGAAAACCTCCGACGTTCCCCACGCTTCCTGGGCCGAGCCCCGCCCGCCTCCCTGAGGGGCGGTGTCGCGGCGCGCGGGGGCCGCCGGGAAGGCGGCGCGCGCCGCCATGGCGCTGGCGGAGGAGGCGCTCCGGAGGCAGCTGGGCAAGGTGCGCGCGCGCGGGGAGGGGGCGCGCGGGGAGGGGGCGCGCGGGCGGCGCTGAGGGAGGGGAAGGGCGGAGGGAGCGGGCGGGAGAGGGACCGCGGGTCCCGGGCGGGCCGGGAAGGGCGGCCGTGTCCTGGTGCTGGCTGCCGTGTCCTGGTGCTGGCTGCCGAGGGAACCCGTCCCGTCCCGTCCCGTCCCGTCCCGTCCCGTCCCGGTGTCCGCGCTGTCCTGCTACAGCCGAGCTTTAAGTTGCACCACGCATCAGTTTATCCCCGTGGTTCACGCCATGCCTCACGACTGAAACCTTGCTCTTCACTCAAAAATGGATTTTTTTTTTTTTTTTGGTGACATTCCCTGCGTTAGCGCCTCCACGCCTTAGGAGCACAGGCGTGCTGTTGTAGCGTCCCTCTGAGCCTTATAATTTCCATGTGAGAAACTGAGGTGGGCGTATTTAAATTTTGGGCATGCCAAATAATTTTGAGTGCGAAATGAGGAAGATCTGTATCTGAGTCACCTCGTAAAGCCCGTGATCTTTAGAAGAAGACAAACTTATTTAATAGGAATGCTTCGGTTTGTATTACGAATAGAAGGAGGCCAACTAGGGAAAGATGGTTTTGGTTTCACAACCAGATGTATCAACACTTCCAAAAAATTACCTAAGTGTAAGTTGTGTAGACATTCATAATTAGGGAACTTTTTATTTTTTTCTTCTGCATGACTTTGCAGCGTCCTGTGATGGGGAGAAGCTGAAAAAAGGTGTTTCTTGTCAGCAGCTCTGTGTTTTCCTGTACAACATGGAAAATAACTGTGCCATCCCCATTGCTCTAGCATTGCTGCCAGGATGACAGACTGAATAGAAATTCGATTTTAGCTACTGTTTTGTGACAATTATTTCAGGGCAGTGAGCAGCTCTTCAAGCCACTGTCAGTTTTGTTTGCTTAGGCGAGGGGTCCCAAAAACCAGCACCAGGTTTCCTAAATGAGAAATAGAGGTCCTAATCTAGGAAATGGAAAGTAGTCTTTATAACTTTAAGGATAGTGGGAGGATGCAAATCTCTTGGAAGTTCGGGTATCAGACTGGCTGGGGACAGTCTCAGTGAAGCAGCAGTGATTCATTTTCTCAGCACTCAAGGACAGCATAAAAATGAAAAATAATCTCAGAGGCTAATTACTTACACATTTTACATGTTTGTGGAAAGGGACATCTTAGGAAACTTCTAAAATGTGTGCAGGTGGATCTGAGTTTAACTGTGTCAGTAAGAAAATAAACTCCTTTTTTCTAAGAGGCTCATATTTTTATATTCTTTTTAATTATTGTGTGCAGAAGAGACTAAATCTTCCTAAACTCCTGCTCATACAGCTGTAAAGGGGAAGAAATGGTGTATAAGGAGTGATGTTCAGAATTTCAGAACTCTTAGGCAGCAACAGCAGACCTGTAATAGCTTCAAAGCTTTTTTATAATCAGTTCTTTTTGATAATTTATTTCACATCAAAACTATTTATAATACAAGTAATTGTGACCTTCCCATTCTTGTGTTTCTGCCTTCTATAGTGTCCTTTTCCCTGTCTCTTGTAATGAAAGAAGCCTTTGAAGTGAAACTTTCTTCCTTATTTTTTTCTCCCCCTTCCCAGTATAAGTTCAGAGACCTGACCATAGAAGAGCTGAAGAATGTTAGCAAGACCTACCCCAACTTCACATTCTCCATGAACACATACAGTAAGAAATTTATACGGTTACTCTGAACTATTTGTGAGGATTCTTACTTGCCATAAATGCAGGCTGTGTATAACAGAATGTGAATATATTTCCCTTGTGTGCTTGTCTTTATGTTGACTTGCAGTAAAATTTCTCATGCCACGTTACTGTTCCTGAATGCTCTTCCAGGAGTGCATACACATAAAAACCTTAGCTACTCATTTACTTCATCTTACTTCAACTTGTCAGTAATTATAGAAGATTGATGGTTTAAATTCTTTATATTTTTCCCACCATTTTTCCCATATGTCATTATTATATTGAAAGTATTTTGATGGCTTTAGCTTATAGAGTGTGACTTCCAGAATCCATCAGCCTTACTGGAAATTCCTACAACATCAGAATTACCCAGGACAAGGGGTTTTCAGACTAATGATGGGCTTCGTTGTACCAATGCAATTTTTGTTAAAATTTCATTAAAGAAATATTTAAAAGGGCAGGGGGGACCTTAGTAACATTCTAGTCTTGGTTCTTTCAGGAGCAGTGTATTTGATTTCTAACGAAAAAACACTGTTGTATATTTGTAGTTGTGGATGGGAGTGCTATGCCAGGTTCGAAAGGAGGTTTTTGGGGTTTTTAAAATTGCATTTTTAATTTCAGCCTTCAAGGATGGATCCCAGAAAGACCTCCTGAATTTTAGTGGTACTGTTCCAGTGAAATATGGTAAGATAAATCAAATGTAACTTTCTTGCCAGTTATGAATCTCAATGTAGAATGTGTTGGGTGCTGCCTTTAACAGTCTTCAAAGGGGACAAGAAAGGATTTTGCATGAATTGGCAGAAGCCACTTCTACTGCACAAACAAGTGCACAGATGCTGAAGTAAGGTGGTATTAATTAAATAAGTGATTAACTATTTAAAAAATTGTGTAGTTTGAGGCTGTGTAGGTAAACTCTTTGGTACTAATGGAGCTTGTCTGAACTCTCTGAGACCTACACTTGTACAGGCAGTGTCCAAAAATAACTTGTAGGCAGTTTTTTATTTTCAACCTAAAGCCTTTGAAGTCTGACACAAAGCTCTTTATAGATGCCTTTTTGTACTAGGTGTTAAATCTTAAAATAAGTATGAAATACATGTATGAAACCTTTCTTTGCTGGGAAAAGGGGACACCTTGGCTGAGGGAGGACCCTGGGAAACAAAACAACAACAACAAAGCCTTATATTAAGAAAGGCACAATCAGTAGCACTTCAAGTTGATCCAGACAAGTCTGGTTTTATTAATTAGTCTAAGTAATATAAATACTTTCCAGTGTGAATCTGGAAAGTGATTTGTCAGGCTTTTTGCCTTTGTTATTACTAAGTGTGAATCATATCACACACACAACTGGTCTTTAGTGCCTCTTCCCAATGCACAAGTTAGTAATGCTTTTATTTTGTGTTGAGCAGGTACTTCCTATAACATACCTATTCGTCTGTGGATCCTGGATTCTCATCCCTTTGCTCCCCCCATTTGCTTCCTGAAGCCGACTGCAAACATGGGCATTTCAGTGGGGAAACATGTTGATGCACGTGGCAGGATTTATTTGCCCTACCTGCAGAACTGGAGCCATGTAAGAGGTGGAGTGGCTGACGGGGGAAGGAAGTATTTGGGAATACTGCATGGTATCATATGGAGCTTTCAGGCAGTCTGAGGGTTGTAAAGGAAGTTGGAAGTGACTTTAACGAAAGAAAGGGACTGATTCTTTACAGAGCAATGTAAGCCTCATGATACTTTGTTGCTATGAATAGTGAGACCAGTTGAGTTTCCCTCAGGAAAGTTCAATTAAAGTGTTAGGTTTTGGGTGTGTCTCTTTTGGCAGAACTCTGAAACAGCAGAGAGATTCAAAAATCAATGCTGTTGCTAAATGATTTTATGCACTGTATTAAATTACTCACTTAAATATGACTGCCAGGCCAGTAAAAATGATTCAGTGAATGCCAGCTTTTTGAAATGAATGGGCTGTATTTTACATTATTGATACAGAAATTCCCGTGGGAGCTTCTCCTGACTTCACAATGTGCTTTGCCTGGAGGAGGACTGAATTGCCAGAACTGTGGACAGTTGAGCTCATCTAAGAAGAGTGAACTATCTTTTCTTTAGCTAGGATTTGTCCCTTTTATAATACTGGATGTGGTTATATCAAAGGCTTCCACATGTTCATGGATGACTTCAAAAATTAGTAGCACTGATACTTTCAATTTGAGAATTTCTTTTTGTTAAATTCCTTTTAATCCATACTCCTGTTTGGAAAGTAGCTTCTCAAAGTGATGCTTTTCTTTCCCTTAGGTGTTTGTGTAANCTATGAATAGTGAGACCAGTTGAGTTTCCCTCAGGAAAGTTCAATTAAAGTGTTAGGTTTTGGGTGTGTCTCTTTTGGCAGAACTCTGAAACAGCAGAGAGATTCAAAAATCAATGCTGTTGCTAAATGATTTTATGCACTGTATTAAATTACTCACTTAAATATGACTGCCAGGCCAGTAAAAATGATTCAGTGAATGCCAGCTTTTTGAAATGAATGGGCTGTATTTTACATTATTGATACAGAAATTCCCGTGGGAGCTTCTCCTGACTTCACAATGTGCTTTGCCTGGAGGAGGACTGAATTGCCAGAACTGTGGACAGTTGAGCTCATCTAAGAAGAGTGAACTATCTTTTCTTTAGCTAGGATTTGTCCCTTTTATAATACTGGATGTGGTTATATCAAAGGCTTCCACATGTTCATGGATGACTTCAAAAATTAGTAGCACTGATACTTTCAATTTGAGAATTTCTTTTTGTTAAATTCCTTTTAATCCATACTCCTGTTTGGAAAGTAGCTTCTCAAAGTGATGCTTTTCTTTCCCTTAGGTGTTTGTGTAAATGTTAAGAGTGTCAGTATTTATAATTTGATTAAATTTTGTATGGCTCTGGCAGTTCACAGCTGATACCACTATATGAAATAGCTATTCAGCTGGTTTGTCTTCTGTATTGCTGTATTTCAGCCTAAATCAACTCTCATTGGATTAATCAAGGAAATGATTGCAAAGTTTGAGGAAGAGCTTCCTTTGTACTCACTGTCATCTTCTGATGCAGCCAGGCAATCAGAACTTCTTTCCTATATTGCAAAGTTTACTGAAGGTGGGGATGTTTTCATGGACTTGTGTCTAATGTTCTTATAAAATATATTCACTTATTGTCATTATTTGATGTCACGAAGAAGACTCCATCGTTTATATTTTACAAATTTTATGCCCTTGGGATGTATTAACACCTGTAACAGCAGCGAAGGGAGTGCCCTTTGTGTGGTATTAATGTGCAGATTTCTGCTATTGTCATGCTCATCTATTTCTACTTAGTGAAAGAACATTCCTATCTAGAGAGGAATAGTTACGGTTTACACCTTACGAGTTGTGATGAATTTTCTGTGGTCAGACTTGACTGCTGTTTTGAAGAAGTTCACGTAACTTGATTTAACTCTGGCACAACCATGATCCTTTATGAAGCAGCAATAGTTGTATTGATACAGTGTGGACCAGCACCTAATTTTGTGGTTTTCTTTTAATTGTAGGAGAGACTGACATGAAATCAAGGAGTAAAATTGGAGGCAAAAATGAAGGATGCTCTAACAAAATTACTGTTGTTGGATCTGGAGATCTCGGCGTTGCATGTGTACTAGCAGTTGCAGCAAAGGTACATAATTATTAAAAATAGCGACACACCTGATTATTAGAGAGGATTCCAATCTAGTTCTTAATATCTCACACTAAGGATTACCTCATCAGTTTTAACTACTGTCCCTGCTTAGGTCGTTTGTCTCTTCAGTTTACTTATGGACACACAGAGGTGTTAGCTTTCTGCCCTGGTTTCTCAGTCAGCTTTTTTAATTCAAAGGGTTGAATATCGAATTCACTTGGAAAATCCTTAAAGGATTCTTGCCTGAGTGGTAGCCTCTTACAACTGGGATCTCCCAGTTCCCTGGAAAAGGATAGTCTGTAGATGGGCTGTACTCATCACAGCTCCATGTTAGACACAACAGTAACATCAACATTTTTAACTTCCCAGAGACAGTTTTGTGAGCTTTTTGTTTGTTTTGTCATGTGGGTTTTTTCCAGTTAGACTCCCTAAACGAAATCCTTTTTCTTGTGGTTTGGCTGCAATTTTGACCGGTAATTTTGTTTGATTTGTACACAGTACTGCAAATATGAAATGGGAGGAATTTTGGTTTTTATTCCTCACTCCCACAATAACAAGTTTTCTTTTGGTTTATTGTTGATCTGTATTATTTTTATTCATACAGGATGTTGCAGACAAGGTGGTTCTTTTGGATCTTTCTGAAGGTGCAGCAAAAGGAGGGAGCATGGATTTGGAGATTTTTGCCGTGCCAAATGTGGAGATCAGCAAAGGTATGAGATGTTTCTGGAACAGGAGTGAGTGCTGTACTGTGTGTGCTTGTGCTCATTTTAACGAGAGCAGGACACCTGGGGAGATACAGAGGCACCTAGGCTGTCTTTTTTTAAAAGTCTGTACGTGCAGGTAAGAGGCTAATGCTGAAATTGGACTCATGCAGAAATACACAGAAGCCAAGCTAGAACTTCACTGTCATGGGCAGAGAGAGGGAAGGGAGAGGGGAAAATATATGCATAGAAATTAGTGAAGGCTGTGGAAGCGGTGTTCAAAAGGCTGACAAATAAAGGTGTGTTTCAAAGTGCTTTCCTAGATTGATGTTCATGGAACATGCACATGGCCAGTGGTGAGTCCTTAATCACTATCTCTGCATATTCAAACAATGAATTCTTAATAACCTTGGTCTCAGTCAGCTGTGAGCATACAATTCAACAGAGTCAATGCCGTGTCTCTGTAATTAGCGATTAGTTGCAGTCTTTGATGGGCTTTGATGGTTGCAAAGGTTGAGGGCATGCAGCTCAGAAGTTTTTCCACAGGGAAAGCTGGAAATGAATTGAGCAACATTCTTCCTTGCTTATGTGTCATGTTTCTATGTTCCTTACACCCTTTGCAAGATTAAATGAGGGGGTTTTTGTGCTTCTCTTTTAATTTATCTTATTTTGGGGACAGAGACTTGTTCTGGTTCCCCCAGACATTTTTGTGGCTTATTCTGCACCTGGCATTGCCTGCTGTACATTCTTTGATCTTATCTTGCAGGTTTTACTGCTAGCACACCTTTTTTCCTGAACCCTTGTTGTGCAACTGTACCACAGATCTGTTTGTGCCTCTGTGGTTGCCTGTTGTCTGTGTACATTTAGCTGTGGTGTAAGAAGCTTGTGTGTTTTTGCTGGCTGTGCTGTTGGTGGTGTTACAATACTGCAAATGCTTATACACTGTCACCTGCTGTTTTAGTATGTTCATATCTAGGTTTGGGGCAAGCTGGTATTAATTATATCCTGCTTAGTATGGTTTTAATTTGTCAGCGCATGAGGCCTCTGCTTTGGCTTCAGCTGGTTCCAAAAGCGGTGCAACAGTCGGATCACCTTGTTTCTGTGTCCAGGCTGATCACCTGTGTGGCACTCAGATATTCAGAGATACCAGCTCAAAAGGCAGCTTTGACTTACAGATTCGTGCAGCAAGTGTGGTTGTGTGTTTCTTTGGGCTAATAACTACAATTTGTCTTTTCTTTGAGTTAATAAGTTTTGGAGTGCTCCTCATGGTTGTCTACATGTCCTTGATTGAGCTATAAGTTTAAAAATTATAGATACCTCAGATAAGGAGTAAAAATCTTTCCTCTTCTTTAACAATTGGAATAGAAGTTAAGGAGCCTTTTCATTTTTTTTTCTTTTTTGCTAAGGAAACTTGGAAAAGTTTATCTGTTAAAGCTGTCTAGATGTTTTCTGGTTTCTGCTCTGCAACCTTGGACAAATTGTAGTCTTCCTTTTGTGACTGGCAACTATAAAACAGGAAAGTAGTTCTGTGGGAGAGCTGTGTTTTATAGGTACTGTGGAAGTGCCCCAGATTCTACACTGGAGGATGTTGGGGGGCAGGAGGCAAAGAATCCCTAATTAAGTTGGATATTGTAGTTCAGCCTTTAGAACAGCTCTTGGGTTTGCATCCAAAACTCAGTAGAATGACATAAATTTCAAAAATATGTTTTCTTTACATTTTCAGATTTTTCTGCTTCAGCTGATTCCAAAGTTGTGGTGCTTACAGCTAATTCTCTGGGTAATGCTCAGACTTACCTCGATGTCATACAAAGCAATGTGGATTTGTTCAGAGGAATCATTCCAGCAGTATCACACTACAGTCAGAATGCTGTTCTCCTTGTAGCTTCTCATCCAGGTATGCTGGTACTTTGCATAATGTTCTGTTCCTCACCTGGCTTTTTCTTTGCCCTGTTTTTAAAGTATGTTACTGCTGAATTATACCCAGTTAGTCAAAAATTCTTGCTACTCTGAAAGATGTTTTCCTTTTCAGCTTTGAGCAGGACACTGTCTTTGAGGGTTTTTTCTTTACTGTTATCAAGATAAAAGAAAATAGTGTACTTTTTTTTGTGTAACAGGTATGTATTTCTGTATGTTTCCGTATGTAGTTTCAACCTGACTGTGTCTGCATCATCAGCATCCATTGGCTGTTGTCTTGTCAGTTGTGAGTTTTATGTGCACATTTCTCCTGTGCAGGAAGGATAGATCCACGTGTGTTATGTGCTGTATGATCACACAGGCTACTCATATACAAAGTGTAGTGTTGGTATTAAATATTGCAGCTAGATTTTGGTGGAAGGTTTAAATCTTCCAGGTCAGTGATACTGTGAACTAAGACAAAGCAAAATCACTACTTAAAAGGGAAAGACATGTGAGCCTCTATCCTGTAATGCATTGGAAGGCAGCCCTTCTTACTCTTACCATTATTGTTCTTGTTTTTCACTTCTTCACCACCTGACTTGGTGTTTTAGGTTGAAATAAACTACTAATATGTTCTTACATGCTTATGCCGTTTCTAAAGTAAAGAACTCCAGAGTTTTTTTGTAATGATGATTCATAGTTTGCAGTTTTGTGGAATTTTCAGTGGTCCTTCACTGGAAACATATTTTTTCTTTCACATTTAGTTGAAGTAATGACATTTGTGTCATGGAAGCTGAGCTCATTTCCCAAAAGCAGAGTAATTGGAATAGGTGCCAACCTTGATTCTGAGAGATTTCAGTACATCCTGACAAACCTTTTGAAAGCAGAGGTGCTGGCAAAAGATGCCTGGGTTATTGGAGAACAAGGGGAAGACAAAGGTAAGGTGGTACTTTATGATGACTATGAGCATATAATGTCCTGGCAGTGCTTAAATAATTGAATAATGAAAGAATAATTGAGAAGAGTGATGAAGGTAATGAGAAAAGTAATAAGAAGAGTGGTAAATTTTCATAATAATGGTTTTAAGTGATGCAGTTTTGGGGTACCAAAGTCTGTAGACCTGGAGTGGTAGCAAAAGTATTTGACATTTGTCATACGGGACGAAAAAAAACAAGACAAACCACAATCTCAAATGCTGGGGTTTTTTTGGTTTTTTTCTGTCTAGTACCATCATGGACCAGCTGTAATGTAGTTGCAAATCAAACAGAAGCAATGCCTGCTCGTAACGCCAGGGAAAAGGTGGCTAACAGGTAAAACCATTATAACCTTGTTTTTTCCTTCATGTTTAGGCACCTGATGTTTTCATGGTCTTCAGCTCTTTATGGAGTGGGGGAAGCTTGCTCTAAAATGTTCATGCATTGAGTTTATAGGAAGTTGTAGGTCAGGTTGTCATTCACTTTTATGGATGTGTATATGGCCACTGTTTTCCTGAACTTCTTACTAACATTATGCCTGGGGTGATGTAAGAAGACACCACAATATACACCGGAATATCAGAGCTGTTTGATTGTGTATTTAAAACAAATTCTAGACAAGCCTTCTGGCCCACTTTTCTCAGAGCTTGTGTTGGAAGCATTTGCTTAAAAGCAAAGCACCAGTTTGGATGACTTTACCTGATTTAATTATCAATTACACCTCTTGACAAAAGAGAATTGTTACTAGTGTAGATAAAAGGTACTGTAAGGAAATTCTTTTCAGCGATTCTTTATTCCATTGTGTTGTTTTCCAAAACAGAGAATCATATTTTTATAGTACGCTTTACCTGATACGGTGCACTTCAGTCTGTCTTTTGGGTTTTACATAAAAACCAAAATAAGAATAATTAAAATCTAAACATTATGTTTTCCTCCTTTTCCTGGTTTACATATAGAGCTATGGAAGTTCTAAAGGGAAAAGGTCAGAGATCTTGGTCTGTGGGGCTCTCAGTTGCTGATTTGGCTGACAGTATTCTGAAAGATAAAAGAAGGGTTCATTCTGTATCCACTCTGGCAAAGGTAAGTGTGTTCTTAATACCTTTTGGTAATTATATTAATACTGTAATTATATTATTTATTATGGATATGACCATTAACTTTAGCAGCACAGACATCTCAGTGTTCTGAAGTAGCACTACTGCCATTACTTTCTTCCAACAGCTCTCCATTCTAGTCCAAAATGATCAAAAATCACTTACTGTTGTAATCTGAAACCAATATTAAAAGTGAATTATTCCCCCAAAAATAAAAGTCCAGAGAGAAAGTACATTTAAGGTTGCTTCCCAGCACCCCTGGAGTAGCTGGATTTGGCAAATGAAATGTGAGTTGTAGTTCCCGAGTGCTCAGTATTGAATGTAGATTTTTCGGGAAGGAGGACAAAAGAATTTTATATCTTTTCTGAAAGTACAAAATGCATTTTCTGCCAGTGTTTTATTTGATCAGGTTGAAACAGCTGGTTTTTACTGCTTACTACTTTACTTAAGAGAAGAAGATTATGAAGCAATAGTTAACTTAAAATTGAAAACTGAACTTTGTTTAAAGTTTCTCCTAAGAGTCTTCATTAAAGCATTAGGTCATTCCATATGACAAGAAAATCCACGTAGAAATGTTTACTTGTCACTTCAATTTAGAGCCTTCAGAAGCCCCATTTGCATGTCCCTGTGCAGAGAAGTTGAGCTGGCTGCTTATTTTATTGAGTACAAGCACATACCTAATTAAATCATTATGTTTCAAGTGAGGTTTTTAATCATTCCTGAACTAAATGTAGATACAGAGGAGTGACAAGTCTCTTAAACTGAAGAGTAACAACAGAATGTAAAATTTCCCAGACAGATCCCAGAAATAAACACAATCTACAGTGTAAACTTGAATTATAGGGATATAAGTTTGATGAATTCTTTCACAGAATCTATATAGGATCAATATGTGAAAATTATTCCCCAGTTCTTAGGCTGCATTATTTAATTTATTTTTTTCAGTCCTAAAAGAATGAATGATACTGTACTGTCAAGTGTCCCTGCTTGTTCTATCTAAGAAATGGTGTTTAGTGGTATAAACTTTGCTTGCATTATAGAGATCTGATATATCTATATGGGAAAAATTGCCCAAGTGTGGCATGGTTCACAAATTTTTATCTGCACAGTAATATTTTACAGTTTCTATACAGTAACCCATTGCCCAGTATCTAAAATAAATGGAATTTGACCTATCCAAACATGCCAGATGTTGGAATATCCTTGTTAATGAAAATAATCAAGTAATTTTGTGTAGTTGTATGCTTTTGTGGAGTTGCAGCACAAGTAAGTAACTGTGTGTGTGACAGTGTTCTTTGTGTGTTGTTTCAGGGATGGTGCAATATAAACAGTGAAGTATTCTTAAGTCTCCCGTGTATTCTTGGCACCAGTGGAGTGATTGAAGTGGTCAGACTGGAGGAAGACCCACTGGTGCAAGAGAAGCTGCAAAGCAGCGCAGGCTCAATTCATGACCTTCAGCAGCAGCTGAAACTGTAAGGAAGCACAAGGGAAGCCTCTGTGTCTGCTCACTGAAGTCGGAGGTTTGCGAGGCAGAAGAGGTTGCTTCATATATATGGATTTCTGTAGAAAACAGGAAGCTTTGTTACTTTACTTTCCAAAAGTGCTTTCTTAATTTAATACAGCACCGTACAGTAATGTTTTCCTTGAAAAGTGCACTTTCAGTAGCCAAAATGAGGCAGGTAACATGCAAGAATGGTTTATCTAAATTCAGGTGGCACTTGCCTGTGGCTTTTGGTTGCCAGTTATAGCCTGATTCGTGGGTTATTCTTGGCTCTTTGCAGCTCTGTAGGAGGCAGTCCTGGGGAGCGGCTTACCCCGCTCTGCAGAAACTCCAGTGTGCAGAGCCCACTTGAACCCTTCCTCATGGCTTTTAAATGCTGCATCTGGGGCTCCTTTAGGGAACAGTTACACTCCAGCTCCTCAGGGCACTGGGGATGCAGTTCCATAGCTCCATCTTTCATGGCTGGAGATGCTCTTATGTCAGTGGACTCCTGCCATTCACTAAGGGGAGCATGATGTTCACGGTGTCCTTCAAACCTGAGCTACTGGGTATGGATTTCTGTTCACACTAAAGATGTCTGAAATACTCTGGTCACGACTTGCTTGCTTTTATTTTGTAAGGACATTCTGAGCACTAAAGCATCTGCAGTTCTCACTACACACATGCAGCACTGGAACGGGGGCTCTTCCTGAACGGGAGGAGCAGGGGCTGGGCTTCAAATAAAGGATAAAATCCAGCAGTTAAACAGTGCAGGAGTATCTGTTCATTCAGACCTCAGTCCAAAGCCAACTGAGGGCAGGGAGCTTTATATCAGCCTCAGAAGGCAACAGAACCTGTAACCCTCCTCCTTCGAGGCCAAGGATGCAATGAAGAAGCAGGATGTGGATTTTTATGTAAAAAACAGATGTTTTAGAAATCAAGGGTGTTTTTGCATTCTAACCTCTTGAATCACTGCACTGGTAAGAGACTGTATTCCTCCTGGTGATACCTCAGCATCACATGGCAGGCACAGGAGACGTGGGCTGCACTCCTGCAGTGTGCAGCTTAGGAATGTCACTCCACGTTTACGCTTTGAGGGGGAGCTAGTTAAATATTGTTGAAGCTTTCTAAGCAAAAGTAGGATCTGTGGCAGAGCAAAAGATCGGATCCTTTGTGCCTTCCAGTTACATCTCACAGAGACCCAGACATGCAGGGAGTTCTGAGTGTATACTGAGCTCAGAAGAGGGATAAAAACAGAAAGGAAAACACCTTCAGTAATTCATACCTTTTTTTAATTGAATACCCAAATTCCATTCACTGTAGTGGTAAATGATGGGGCAAAATTAGTGACGGCTGCAGGTAACCAACTTTGCTGCTATATTTTTTTAAAGCTGCACTTTGGGGCTTTTTTTTCACTTTGGAAAAAAGACTACGAATTTAAGGCTTTACATTGTTTTTCATGGTGTTGTTTCTCATCTGTTGAGCATTTCTTTTCATGCGAATAGTCAAGCTGTTGTTTATTTAGTTTGGTGTTTTTGGAATAATTTTAATCTTAAAATGCTGCCAACTCTCACAGGTGTATTTCGTAGATTAATGCTCCTGATCTTGCGTTTGTGTCATATTCCTCGGAACAATAACCAAAGGGCCGCGGCGGGAAAAGGCACTTTGCTTTAGCACGGGCGACGAGCTGCCACAAAGGCCTTTTAACAATAAAGTGCGCTGCAAAGCCATTCTCAGAGGCTCCCTGGTATTCCTGACCGCCGTGCCGGTGCCGCCCGGTGCCCGCCCCGTGACGCGCGGAAGCGGCGCCGCCGCCGGAAGCGGGCGCGGGGCCGCTTCCTGTGTTTATGTAGGGCCGGGCAGGCGGCACCGGGAGTGGCGGCACCGGCAGCGGCACCATGGCGGTGTCCGAGAGCCAGCTCAAGAAGATGCTCGCTAAGGTACGGACCGGGCCGGGCCGGCGGCAGCGGGCCCCAGCGCCGGGAGGCTCCGGGGAGTTGGGTCGGGAAGGGAGGAACGGCGCTCCGAGCCTAAAATGGTCGTGCCAAACTGCGGGGCCGGGCTGGGACAGTGCCAGGCACCGGCGGGGCCGGAGCCGCCGTGGGGGCACACGGCTCTTGTGCTCGCCGGTTACAGGAGGGGGAAGGCGAGCTCGGCATCACTGACCGGGTGGGGTGGGATTTGTTATCGCCGCTGTGTAAGGAAACGGGAAGGTCTCTTAGAGAGCAAATTATTAACCACTGAATCATGCAGAGCCACGCGTGCCGCTCTTCAGGTGAAAACTGGGCTTTGTCCAGCGGCTTGGAATGAAAACCCCTAAGGCTGACACTTAGGGGGAGTTACGGGTTTGCTGGGGGGGGAGTCTGGATTCTTTTCGCAACATGTAGTCATATTTGCAGCGTTTTGAAATGAATTACAATAGTTGAGAATCCGATCAAAACCAAAGGCACGTTCACCTGCATGGAGTCATAAGCTGATTTTTCTATCAGCTTGAAAATGAGTGTTGAATACTTAGCCAGTGTCAGTAAATGAGGTCATGTGTGTATTTGTATACACCTGTTTTTGCTAAATTAGTTATTACTATGCCATAGGAGAAGTAGAATTTAAGGTAGTCCGATGTCCTTGTTTCCCCACACTTGTTCATTTTATACTCCCATCTGACTTTCTGTAGCTGATGAAAAATGAAGATGCTGTTTCATTATATTTATTTTTCAAAAATAGTTACACTTTCTGTTACAGAGAGGGAAGTTTAGTGATATTTCTCATATTGAATAGTTCATTGTATGGGATAAAAAAAGCTTGACCCTAGTCTGGGAGAACCTCGGTGCTTAATTTAACTTCAGGTATTTACCTACTGTCAGATCTTGAAAAGATTAATCTTTCTGTGATCTGTTTCCTGGTATGTAAAATGAGGGGGATGCATTTGCCATCTGAGAATGGAGGAGGGAAAAACAACTCTAGAAATTAAGAATTCAAATGAGTCAGTCTTACTTACCTTTGTAGAAATCACTAGGATCTTGTATTTTTCAGAGAGATTTTTACATTTCTTGGAAATTGATCTAAGTACAGAAATTAACCGCTGAAATTAACATTTAATTTTGCTTGTGGCAGTAGCTGGAATCATACAACTGTCTCTATTAAGTAATCTTCACTCAGTGTAAAAAGAGTTTGCAAGAATATTATTTTTCTTTGTTTTAATAGAGATATGAAAATGTTTGCTTAATGCTCAGGTGTTTTGCCTAATTTTTGAAAGCACCCCAGATAACCAGATTTGTGGTTTATCAGCCCAATCAACCACCGTGTGCCAGATTCACAGTGTGCCTACTGAGCAGACAGGCGTTGTTTATCAGTTCCTTGACCCAACTGACTTGAGATTCTTTTGCCAAAAGTGGAATTAAAGCCTGGCTCTACTTCTTTACTGTGAGGAGAGTAAGGCACTGCACAGGTTGCCCAGAGAAGTTGCGGCTGCCCCATCCCCAGCAGTGTTCAAGGTCAGGCTGGATGGGGCTCTGAGCAACCTGGTCTAGTGGAAGGTTCCCTGCCTTGGGCTGGGAACGAGGTGATCTTCATGGTCATTTCCAACCCAAACCATTCTGTGATCCTTGTGCTTTTTAGGAGCCTCTGTTAGCAGAATCCAGTTCTCTTTTTAATAGCGATTATGCCAATATTCTTGAGGCTGTGTCCTGCACCACAAGGTTTGTCCCCATGAAAAGGCACCGCCTTTGGAAAGTAGCTGGTGACCAGCTGTCATTTGTCCTGTAGTGACACATGCAGTGGTGTGGGTATGTGCTGCCAGCCTCTGACCGGTGTACATGAAAATTCCTCCATGTTCTAGCAATGCCTCTTCCTAGTTCTGGAAAGTGTTGGGGAGGGATGGAGGAATATACTCAAATGTTAACAAAGTTGTCTCTCTGCCAAGCCCCTGCTGCACACTCCCAATCCCGCACCCACTTTCCAAAGAAGGCTGAGATGCTTTTCTGCAGCCCTGCCTCCAAAACAGCATGCAGGAGCTGATTGACCTCTGTGCTGGTGCTTCCCTGCACGAACAGGAATCCCTGCTGGAGGGGTTGCTTTCTCTCCCACAGACCAGCGTTTTGCAGGCAGACCATGGGGCTGTTTTGTCCTTGGTCATTTGAGGAAGATCGGTCACAGCATCACCCGAGGTGCTGGAGCTTTCTGTAGGCTGAGGTGGCACTGTGGGAAGTGGCGTGGTGGGTTCATCTCTGCTCAGTAAATCCGAGTTGTCATGCCTGGGAGGAGCATCCTTGTCAGTCTCTAGAGGTGATGGGAAGAAGAGTTAATTTCTAGGCTTCACAACTCATGAGTGTTTGTCAGAGCCAAGGTGACCTTTATCTATGGCACCACAGTTTGCTCTTGGATAACGTCTGAATTAGTTTTTTCGGATGTTGTTAACATTTGGGTGCTTTGGATATCAGACATTTCATTGTGCTGGGCCCTTTGTCTTCCTACCATGGTTCAGTGAAAGGTTGCTGTCTGTGTTCCTTAAGACATCTAAAGACTGCAATTTTTAAAAATTGTATTAGATGAAAAAAACTGTCAAGGGACCACATGGCTGGCTTTTGTTTTTAGTGGTAATTATCAGGAGGAATGACCACAAGGCTAAAGAGCTGCACTCTGGTGAGCCAACTCTCTGTTGCCCAGGAGCCTCTTTCCTGTCAGTGGGTTATAGTTCTGAAACTGGAGAATTCTGTAGTAGTGAATCTGTGGTTAACAGGTCATCCGTGCTGTTATTTCCTGCTCCTGATAAAAGGAAAGGGGTAAAACCAGTATTATTACTGGTAATATTGTGCCTTGATATGTCTGCTTTCTAGTTGAGAAAATACATGTAAATGCTAATAATGATTGATAAACGTGGTGTTGCTTTGAAAAGTGCTATGAAATGTATCTGTGTGGTTCAGATCCTAGACAGCTGTTTATCAGGAATATTCAAAACATCACTGTATTTGTTTGGAGATGCCTTTTTTTTTTTTAAGATTCACACTTATTTCTCAGATCCACTTGGTTATGGTAGAACATGAATGGAAGTGCAGTAGCTTTTCCCAAATCACTTGATGCACAGATCCTTGTTAAGACTAAAAACATACTAACACTTTGTTAAAGTTCACTAAATTATGTAGGCAGTGGCCAGTTAAGTAATATGGACAAATAAATTCTTATTGCAAGCTAAGAGTGGAGAAGGGTGCCGATATATAGATATAAATTTTCATAAATGCTGTCTATCAGGTAAAATAAAAAATTGAATTAAGTTACACAAAAAATTTAGCTTCTGAAGTAATTTCTTTCTCTTTTGTTTTCCAGTATAAATATAGAGACCTAACTATACAGGAGACAACCAGTGTTATCACTCAGTACAAGGACCTCAAACCTGTCATGGATTCATATGGTTAGTCTGTGCATGAGAAAGTCTTTGTTGGTGAATTGTTCATGTTTCAGACGTATTGTGCAGTTTTTGTGGGGGGAAAAAGAAGATTAAACTTGAGTTTCTTTTTTGTCTTTGACATCAATACTTCTTTAGAAACACAGACTCAGTAACACAGTAAGGTTACTTTAGAAAATAACTATCTAATGTGCCAAGAAGTGTCACATTTTTCACAGCTTAACTTTTAGTTAATCACTCACTGATGTCATCAGTTGGTGTCCTGAGATTGCTGGTATCTTAAAAATTCATCTTTGCTGCCATATAAAGACATTTTTAAAATTCTATGTAGGAAGAACTGTAAATCAGCGAAGCAATGCTTCATTTAAAATAATTGTGGTAATCCTGAAGGAGTATGAAAAAAACAGAGGCAAGTATATAGAAAATTGGCATGAGAGTTTTGTAATGTAAATTATTAACGATAATCACTGTTTGTTAGCTGCTTAGAAGTCTCTAATTTAAATTTAAGTGTGTTGAATGAAGGTGATATCTGGGGTTTCACAGTGTACAGTGAGCCAGCATAGCTGCTGTGGTCAGCCTTCTTATGGTCACCTTTTTTTAACTGTTACCTGTGGGATTCGTCTGTGATCTAATTTATGTTGCTAATACATCATCAAAAATTTTAAAGTCTACTGCTTTTAAAATTATATATCTGGATTGAGACGTATTAAGAAGGGACATGGCCAGATAAAAGATGAATTCGTTTTAACCTCTGTAGCTGCAAGCCAGCAGCTGTCACATAAATAAAAATTCATGCAGTGACTGGAGAAACCAAACAGGAGTGAAAGGACTATGGCTGGAATGGCTGCACAAGTTTGCATAAGGATGGTGATCACAATTCCAGATATCCTTGAGCTGTAGCCATTTGTGTTCCCTAATGCTCTTTAAGCTGCCTGAAAGAGGCTAAGCACAGAGTCACTTACAGATAATTGATATTATTTGTAGCAGTGACATCAGCTGCAAGAAAATGATTACATTGCTAATGAGATAGTTTTCAAGTTCATATTAATAATGAAATATATACCTCCACTGAAGTCCCAGCATGTTCTACCTGCCTCTGCAGAACATCAGCACCACAGAAATTGTGCACAGTAACCTACATTCAGATTATGGCTAGAAACTTTCAGGTGCAATTAGGAAGATAAAAGCCTCCTCAACAGAAGCTGATTTATTCAGGCAAGAATAATGTATTGGATTAAAAGTATGAGAAAACTAAATACATCAATTCAGTAAATTTAGGTCAGAGTTCTTGTGCAGTTTATGATTAAGACTAAGATCTGACAAAGAGCCAAGCACGCTTTCTTCCTCTTCAGTGTGTTACTGTTTGGTTAAATTACCTTTACTGATCCTGTAATAAATGCCTGTGGCCCGGTAATTTTCAGTGTTCTTGCTCACCTGTTTTTTAAAAGACAGCATAAAAAATTACAAACCTCAGATGACAGTTTTTTTTAAATCAAGTTTGAGTTCAGATTATCTCTGCCGCAATTTGCATTACTTGCAGTTTGCAAGGTTCCAACATTTTACTTGGTCAATGAATGAGGAAACAGTTTTACTTGTAGAGAAGGTAGTTTGGCAAGGATTAGTCATTCATTTCTCAGAAGCGTGTTATTCATAAGGAGTTACCTGACTGTGGACAATCATTTGTTAATCCATAAATGTGCAAGAGCTGAACCTTTCAGGCTGAGTTTATATTTCGATGTGTGTAACTTGTGAAAACGTATGCCAATAAATAGATGGGGTATAACCTGAACAGAGATTACCGTAACCAGTATGTTTGTTTTAAAAATATTGTTTGTTCCCTTTCAGTTTTTAATGATGGTTCATCTAGGGAGTTGATGAGCCTCAGTGGAACCATTCCTGTGCCTTACAGAGGTATGCATTTATTACAATTTTCATGATCACCTTTGTTTTCCCAAGTTACATAAGAAACTTACAGTTCTCCTGATTCAACTTCACTACTTTGGTGATCACTCTTTTTTTGAAATCCTTTACTTGTCCAAAGTAAAATATTTTAAAGAAATAGTTCTCTGTTTTTGCTGCAGGATAAAATTTGAATGCTGAGCATTGCTTCTTCAGTCTTTTACAGCTTTGTAACATCTCTTTTCTTTCAGTATTGCACGTTTGTTCAAGCTTTTCAGTTCAATGAGGGTTGCAAACCATTTATTGCTGCAGCTAACAATAATTCAGATTAGAGTCTTGTAATGTTGCATTGTAGAACAAACGAGATTATGTATTAGTGGTGAATAATAATTATAAATCAAAGTTAAATTGTTCTGAAAAATGTTGAGTTTGTGTCCATAGTGTTATCTATTCATTGAATATTATTAGTAGATTTTGGCTTCAGTTTCTAACTTTGTACAGTTGAGTTTACTGGGTTTAGGAGCTTTTTATGAATCTGAATACAGGAGGACAGTTGAAGAATTTAAATAACTTTAAAAGTCTTTCAAAATATCTTTTCTAGGTAACACATATAATATCCCAATTTGCTTGTGGCTGCTGGACACCTACCCTTTCAACCCCCCAATTTGTTTTGTTAAACCCACTAGCTCTATGACAATAAAAACTGGGAAGCATGTTGATGCAAATGGAAAGATTTACCTTCCCTACCTGCATGAGTGGAAATATGTAAGTATGGGGAACTTGAAATTCTCAAACTGCTCATTCTGCATTCCTCGAGATAGTTGGATCATTTTTAATAAAAAAAACATAGTCTTTATTAGAGATATTGAACTATTTTTTTAATAAAATCAATTGTGGGGGTGTTTTTTGAATGTCTTAAAACTCAGGATGTTGGATTCTGTGGTCTGGTTATTTAATGTAATTGCATCTCTAGTTACAACTTGTGTGATTAAACAGTGCAGTGTAAGGTGTCCTCTCCCCTGGCAGGACACTCGTGAAGATTTGTGAGATAAGAATATTTACAGAAGGGAAATCATAAATTTATTTAAAACATCCATGACTTGAACAGACTTATATATAGTTTATATACTTACATACACAATAATACATATATATAGCTATATACTTACATATAGACTTGTAGTATAAGCACTTGGACTTCTTTATGTAGACATTCCTGGACCCTCATGTATATGGATATATTTGCTTTACCAATAAATAGAGGCATTGAGCAGTGCAGGCCTCATAGATGTTTTGGTCAAAACGTGGACTTGTAAAGAAAATAAACTGTTAAGAAGAATAGAAAAATGATACAAGATGCATGGTTCTGTAAAAAGGGATTAACAGGAATGAATTTATTGAGGATGGGTGGTAGTTCTGTGCTTGCATGGTAATAGTGGAAAAAGACTGCCCAGGTTAGAATGCAGGTCTTGCACAAGCAAGAGGATCATCTAAGGTACAGGTGATAGAGAATTCTTTCAGTTTGAGAGATTGGTAAAAATACGTAAGTGAATTATAGAGCTAAGTAAACTTGGAATTGGGATATTTAATCTGGTGCTGCATTCACGATGCTTGTTCTTATTTTGGCAAAATGAAATCATACCTATATTAAGTAGTTATAAACAGAGAAGCCTGGTTTAATGGTATTTAAAAGAAGTTTGTGTCTTAGTGGGTTAGAATATTATAATTATTTTTTCTATTGAGGCATCCTGAATTGGAGCAAAAGCTGTGGGGTATGAAATTGAAATGTCTAAAAAACTTAGTGGTCTATGTATTTTTCATGTTGAGGGTGGATTTAATATTTTAAAATATTGTTATAATTTATCACTGGACATTTGTACCCAGTCGTTTATTGTCCTGCAGTTGGTATGGAACCGTGTATTGCCCAGTTTATTCTGGGTGTAAACGTGGCTGCTGGTGTGTTTTGCTTTATGGTTATCAGTACGAGCTGGCTGGGTTTGGTGTCTGTAAGAGACCCCGGAAAGGAAGTTAGTTCTGTGCATATGTATACAGATAGAGATACGCATTTTAAGAAAATTTAAAGCCACAAATAAAAGGAATGCTTTTGAGAGCTGATGGAATGGCACCCTATTGCTACAGTCAGTTAAACTCTCTGTTAGCAAAATGAAAAACTTGTGATTCGCTTTCCCTCCCAGCCCCAGTCGGACTTGTTGGAGCTGATCCAGGTCATGATTGTTGTGTTCGGAGAGGAGCCTCCAGTCTTTTCTCGGCCTACTGCTTCCTCCAGCTACCCATCATACCAGGCGACAGGCCCACCCACCAGTAAGTGCTCCCCACTACTGATGCTGCAAATAATCCTACTCCTATTTCAGAGGGGTTGTTGCCCTGCACAGTGTGCCCACAAATAATGCGTTTTACTTTTGGTGTTGCTGGCTAGTGAATTCACTTGGGCTCTACCTTGTTGGACTCGATGATCTTAAAAGGTCTTTTCCTATCTAAAAGGCTCAGTGAAGTCTAAGAATTTGTGGGGGATTTTGGGTTTTGGAGGGGAAAAATCAAGTTTGTATTACAACAAAGCAAAACCCAGGCAAAACCAGAACACACTCAAACACCCCCAAGCTTTGTCAAAACAACCGGTGTCCTGTCAACATTTCAAGATTAGACTTAGAAAGAGATTTTTCAAATAACTTAGTATCTCAGTTTTTTCATTCTAATAGTACAAGCCCATCTGTTAAGTATCCAGTAACCACTGATTCCATAAGGCCAAGGAAGCTTACTGCTTGTGTTTTGTAGGCCCATGCTCCTGTTTGTGTGGTTTATTTATTTCTTTTTTTTCAAATTGCTGGCTGAATATTAAAAAAACCCCTGCCTTGTGAATTTTTTTCTTCTTTATTCACTGTTGATTTGGTGTTCTGACTTGGTATCCATTCTTATTTTCTTGCAAAAATCCTCAAGACTTTTAAAATAATTTCTTTATTTAAAGTTCTGGAGTTATTTTAAAGACTGGGGATAGGCAGGTAGGGGAAAAAGAGAAAGTGGGAAGCAGAAAATCCTAGAAATTCTTCCAGGAGGAGACTCTGTATTGGGTAGAAAAAACCCAAAAAAAACAGTAGCACAGACCTCCTCAAGCCAAAGACTGGGACGGTAGAGGAGGGGGAGCAGATTAGGTGGGGATTGTTTATTGATGTTACAACAGTTCCACATGAATTTAATGGTGGAGTAGCTGTATTTGGGGTTATTCATTTTTGTTGGTTTTTCAAGGCTGTGTCCATTTTCTATTGAAATATGGCTTTTACTTGATCACAGTGTTACATCTGAAAAGCTGAAGTGCAGTTCATTGCCATTTCCAGCAGAAGCCATTTTTAGCAAGGTTTTAGGCTCTGAACCTGTGAAAAAATGGGTAGCAAACATAAATGGGACCATTAGGAATAATGGAGTAAGGCAGGTGTTTGGGACTTTTTAGCTTGTCTGTGGCTACTCTGCCTGTGAAAGCTCCGGATGATTGGATTGTCCTCATTTTCCAGGAACAGTGGGGGTCAGTATAAGTGTCGTTTTAGCAGAGACTGTGACTTGTGCCTTAAGGACAAACCTTCAATGAACCACACTTGATTTACTCTTGTAGTCACTCAGAGCTGAAGTGCTTTGAATTAGTCTATTGAATTGAACTGAAGTACTAGGAATCACTTCATAGCTGAAGTAATTTTAGTGAAAATGTTTCAGGATTTTGAAATTATTTATAGCTGCTTGCTTTTACTAGTGTAATCAGACTTTCCCTGTTTTACAGACATTTACGTTTGGGATTTTTCAAGTTCTAGATAGATTGTTTAAGAAGAAATTAAGTCCTTTGACAAAAATTTTTATCATTTAAAAACATTGAAGGGTGGAAATAGCTCAGCCCCTAAAAAAAATGTTACTTGATGTAATATTCCTAAGATTGCTAGAAATGTGGAATAAGTATGTCCAAAACATAATTTTTGTCAGCTTTCCAAGAAAAATCTTAAAATTGCTAAGACTGTTAAAGCTTTAAACATTTATATGTGCTGATGACAAATTTTTAAATGTAACTTCTAAATAGCAGAAATTTCTGGATAAGGACATGTTTGGATCATTAAACAGCTAGTCAGCTACTCTGAAGATCCTTAAATTATGCACTTGTTATTTCGTGAGTAAAGATCGTTGGTTAGAAAGGTTAAATTCTTTCTTCAGCTATTATATAAAACATGGAGACAGCTCTTCAGGTGGGTCATCTTTAATAACATGCTTCTTTTTTTTTTTTTTCTGAGCCTAACTACAGGTTCTTTTTTTTCCTTGCTACACCTACTTGTTGTGCTTTTTTAAATCAATACCTGATTTTATCCATGCAGTGATTAGTTTAAAGTAATGATTAAGAAAAAAAATCAGTGTAACAGTAAGGGTATTTTTATATGTGAGGAAGAACTTCTTTACATTGAGGGTTTTAACTTCTGAAATGTAAAAACACACAAAATCCTTGTTTTATTTAGCTTCCTATGTGCCGGGAATTCCAGGTGGAATATCTCCCTATCCGCCATCGAGCACTCCAAACCCAAGGTAAGAGCTCCTTTAAACCATCATTGTTTACCTGATAGAGAGTTTCACTGAGGAGTGTCTAATCATAATTGTATTTTCTTATGGTGTATTTGTTGTATAATTATTCGTGTTAGCAGGGTTTGTTAAAAGCGAGGGCTGAATTCTTGTCAGTAGCCAGGAGAAAGTTGGATGAAGGTTTAGCTTTCTTAGTGTTGCTTCAAATAAAATATATATGGGTGATAAATAGATTTTGAAATTACCTAACTCCCAGCTGTTAATCTTCCTTCACTCATATATTTTTATGAGGTTGATACATTAACATGATGTAGAAAGAAATGTACCCCTAAAAGTCAAGATTTAATTAGGAACTCAATTATTGAACAAAACATTGCTGAGTTAATACAAACCTTGACTCCAGCTTAAATGTGGACTTAATTCAGAGCACTCTAAGGGAATTTGAAGGACACAGAGTTACTTTAAAAGCTTTATATTAATATTAACCAAGATTTTTTTCTATGTAATAGTTTGGAATAAAGCATTTCCGGAAGACTTGCAGATCTGTCTCAGTAAATAGTGAGATGTTGACTACTGCCTCCTAGTGTGTACTTACATTTTTTACATCATAATGAATTGTTTTTATTATTAATATCCTTATGTCCTGATTTTGTGTTAGGAGCATATGAGACATTGCTGTAATATGGAGCATTTTGATTTTAAAAAAATTGTTAAACACACCTGCGAGGATTGGGCAGGACAGGGAGCGTTATGTTTTAAGAGGAGAAAAGTTAGGATTTTTTTAAGCTCGTACATGTTTTTTCCTCCTAAATATGTTTATTTAAAGTGCTCTTAATTTTTATACAAAAGTAATGGAAGAACTATTTTTAAAATATATAATTGATGAATTAATAGGAAGGTTTTAAGAACTATTAAATTTGCAGTTACCTGAAGAGAGACAGAATATGCTTATGTTATATTTTGCATAGGTTTGTGGACCACTTGGTTTAGTTATAACCATAATTAATACTCTGCTGCATGCAGGTGTTTGTCAGTCTAGTACTGACTNTTTTGATGCCTCGTGTCATTAAAAAATAGAATTATGTATGGGATTCACATAAAAGATTTTTCAGTTTTAACAAAACACCTCCCAAATTTGTTTTGAGTTTAGTAGATTTTTCATGCAAAAGAAAGAAAAAAATTCTAAAAAGGTAAAGATCTATTCAATATAACCATAATTAATACTCTGCTGCATGCAGGTGTTTGTCAGTCTAGTACTGACTAGTTTGTGTCCTTGTTGTAGTTGACAGCAAATGTATTTTAGAAAGGTGTTGTAGACTGTCATATGTCATCTCACAATTGTTTCAGTGAGCAAATGAATATTTTTGCCTTCTTCATCCTTCAGAGCAGGACTGAGAACTTCTGGGGGAGTTTGTTTCACCTTGTAACCATACTTTGCACAGCACTTTTAGGTTTACATAAAGCAGTTCATCAGAAATCTTTTTAACTCTTCTAATATTAAAAATTACTAATTTGAGATTGCTGTTTGGGTGACTGTAGCTAGAATAATTTCTTTTGGATACTTGTAGGGTTTCATATAGCAAGACTAAGAAATTTAGGAGAATTTGTTACCCAAATATTGAACAGGCAATAACAAGATACCTTTTCATCTGAAACTCTATCTTAAATAATACCAGAAATACCAGTTGTGAAAGATGTTAATGTGAACAGAAAAAAGGCCTGCAATTTTAACATTTTATTATGTAAATGAATGTTTAGCATGGTGGCAATAATGATAATATAGGTGGAAGATACTTTACTAATAGCTGCCTAACATTGGCATATCTCTCTTTGTCAAAGCAGCTACCCAAACTATCCTTATCCAGGTGGTGTTTCATTTCCAGCAACCACTAGTGTTCAGTACTACCCTTCTCAGCCTCCTGTCACCACTGTTGGTGAGTACCTTGGAAAGGATTTCTCTGAAGTAAAGCTTCTCCATATGACTGATATATAAAGAAACAAAAAGGAAAAAGGAATATGTTGTTCTTACTCTGAACTTCCAAAGTATTGATCTTTAATTAAAATTTAATCAAAGAAAGAAAAAAATACATTTTATATCCTTCACCCTATGTTTTATTCAGTCAGAAATTCGATAAATTCCTGGGTTTATGCAATACATTTTGTGTGCTCTGTGAATATTTTGAAGAGCACTGCATGTAACTACATGGTTTTTTCCTCACCCTTTAAGTATACGTGACTTTTGATTGTCTGCATTGCTCCGTCCATGGTTTAGAAAAATACTGCTGTCATCATTTAAGCATCTACTGGGCTCACTTTAGTTACACTTTCTTTCCTCCAAAAGTAGTAACTTGCTAAAGTAGCAGTTTGGAATGAGCTTCGTTTTTACTGAGTTTCTTCTCCAACCTCTTCCCTGTTTCTTCTTATTGATCTCTTCTTGTCACTTCCCCCTTTGTTCCCTTCAGCATCAGGATTTAGGATATTGACCTGTGTCTTATCCCAGTCTACTGCTCTGTGGCCCTTTGCTGACAAGGGGCACGAGCTTGCTTTCCACCCTGCCCCTCGCTTTTAGTATATGTGTAGAAGACTGGGAACCAGTGATAAATACTATCTAGTTAAGTGGGAAGCTGGTGCAGTAACTTTCCAGCTGTTGATAGTCCTTTTGGCACAGTTGTTTGGTGAGGGTGTAGATCATGTTGTGACATTGCTGACATTATCAATCCGTTGTAGTGTCTTGCACCATGATTTGAAAGTGCATCCACAGGGTCTTCATTTAATGTGTGAACTCCCAGTTCTGTATGGAATGGCCTGGGTTAGAGTCATAGAATGTCTTTTCTTTCCAGAACTGTGTGTATTTTGTGATTTTTGCTTCACATACATGGGGACAAGGCAAGGGAAGAGAGATGCTTCTACTTTGCTCTTACTAAAATATCTGAGGAGTTCTGTTACTACAGAGTTTGAAAGCAGCAGTAAGTTGTATGTTGTATTTTCCTTGTGCCTGATCCTGTCCTTTGTGTCCAAGTTCTTTCAGCCTTTTCAATTAAGAAAGTCTCTTCTGAAAGTTCTTGGCTGCTTCAGTGATGCCCTCCACTCTGAGGTGATGTGGGTCTGCCATGCACAGTGCCAGGAAGCTGCTGTCCCACACAAGTACCTCAAACGGCGCTCGATGTCGTGGGGCTGCGCTTGTGTCCTGGAGAATCAGTGCTCCCCCCTGGCTCTTGTGTGGGGAGCTGATAACATTTCTAGGGAACGTTGGCTTTCTACTGTGTCTTTCTCAAACACAGCCACTTTTGCCTTTACGTAGCAGAGAGTTAATGTAAAATATAGATATGTTCTATTTCATTTCTTCCCCTCATTTTCATCCCCACTGAAGATGAATAGAGGTGCAATATCTGCCAAAGATAGAAGACTCTTCCAGTCCCGAGTTAGATCATCTGCAATACCGTGTTGTAGTGCCAGGTTTCATAGTGACCATTTAACATTACACTGACTCATTTGCTGCAGCTACATAAAATTCCTACACCTGTTTTATGTGGCTTATCTCTTGTGCCAGATGAAATGCAAACACATCTCTCTAATCGTCCGCTATATTTACAATATTGTGAGGTGTTTTTGTTGTTGTGTTTGTTTTGTTGGGTGTTTTTTACAGTAGAGTAGTGTTTTTTCCTTTCAGCTGGAAAGGTTTCTTTCCTGTATTGTTTGTTTGTTTGTTTATTTGGCTGTGGTTTATTATGATAGTTTATTTAGGAGCATATCAGTTGCTACAACTTCAGAGTTTTGTGTGGATGGTGGTGGTGTTTCCTATAGTGAGCCTAGCTGGAACTGAATGAAAATGTTCATGCAAAGTAGCTCAAGTTTTTAACAATCACTGTTTTTTCAGATAGTCCTTCAGGCTTTTTCTTTTTCTCTCTCTTCGGTCATCTGCTATTAATTACCTTTCTGATGCAGTTACTGGTTTGATGATTCGGTAAGGTCACTTCTGAAACCAGACCCTGCCTAGTAAAGGTTAAAGGTTTCAGAGTTGTGTGGATTTAATAACCATGTGCCATAAAATCTTCCCCGAGCTGGGCTAATTATAGAAGTGACAGAAGATGGTACGGGTTCATGCTCTTTAGGAAGATACATTGATTGAGCTGTATTAAAATGATGCTTTTTATGTTCAAAGACTTCTTCCTTATCTGGTGGCATTTCTGTGTGAACTTTCATTGTGTTAAGTGTATTGTGATTTTATTTTTTTCCCCTCTGTTCTACTTTACTAGAGTGCTTCTCTAGTAGAAGTTAGAGTGAGCCTTGCGTAAAAACTCCCTGAGTGAGGGATGTAGGTAAAACATAAGAAAAGAAAGTAAACATAAGTTCTACTGATATTGGTTCTGGCTGATTCTGACTTTGTGTTAGAGAATAATTCATTATGTAAAGTAAACAGTAACTAAAATCATGCTAATGCTGTTTTTTGAAGGGAAATCAGGCCTTTTTGATTGGGAACAATTGTGTGTCTTAAACAGGAAGTCCTAAACAGTGAATAAACTCTTTGTCCCAGATAGTTTGACTGACTTGGTTCAAGTCTTACTTCTCCATGTAGAAAGTGCTGTTCTTTTCTCCCTTTTCATAAGAAGCAGAATAATGGATTCCTGGGTTTGTGTGTATGGTGCTATTTGACAACTTCTGTTGCTGGCTCTAATAGTTATCCAAATTTTGCAAATTGTCTTGTTGACTGGCAACAGGGTGAATTTTTTAGGCCAGAACTGTAAATCGGATGAAGTATTGGGACACTCATATTTTCCTAACTGTCTTTGCACCAGTTTTTTAATAATTCAATCTCTTTATTTTTCAGTGATAATTTGCTTGTTTTTTTTAAAAAAGTACACATATTCTGGTGCAATTTATATGTATGTAAAGTGGTCACATTAGTAATGATCAAAATTCATGTTTTCTGTATTTTAGAAGGCTTTGGTGGGTTAATAAGCATGATGTGCTTCTTCCTGTAGTTCCTGTCATTCATATGCATAGCTTTATTTTTCCACTCATATAACTTGGTGTAGGTTTTGTGGACAAGATCAGAGTAAAAAACATGGGGAAGAGACACAAATTCATGCAGTCTTGTTTTGTTAGCGGAAGTAAAAAAAAACTCTTCAACTATGGAAGAGTCACATGAGCAGTGATGAATATTTTTTCATTTTGTTGTTTTTTGAAATCTAGGGCACTGGGAAATGTGATGTACATAATGCTGTAACAGCTTCAGGGTTTTGATAGCTGTGTCTGTATAAAAAGATACGCTGGTAAAAATTCTTCTTGCATATTTTCTTTGCTGCTGTAGAGCTTCAGATGTCTCTGCGTTTCATTCATAGGAGCTGTAAAGTTTAGGCACAAAAGCTGCTGTAATTCTTGCTTTGTCAGCAGTTGTTACAATGCAGTTGAAATTTCAGTGATCTAGAAGGTGTGAGGCACAAGTCTGGGGAAGCTGTGACCCTCCTGTTATTCCCACAGAATAACTGAAGTGGTTTGTGATAAATACCACCAGTAGCCACTTCACATTCTCTGGAGCACTTCCAGTTTCCTGGTTTGGAGACAGGCTGCACTTCTGCAACAGACAAGAAGGGCTTACCTTTCTATTTAAAAGTGTGTTAGTGACAGACTCTTGAAGTTTTCCTTGAAAGGCTGATGTCCAAAAGCACGTTCGGGTCTCCTGCCCCTTCCGCTCACTTGCCCATAGGGATGCACTGTTCTTGGGCCTGGAGGAAGTGATCCTTGAATATTCACCTGCTCTCTTGGACCCCTTTTCCCTCTATGGTAAATTCCCATGGAATTCTTCCAAGAAGGTCTGTGAAGAGGCCAAAGTTAGCTCTCCTAAAATCCAGGGTTGCAATCTTATTCATTGCCTTGCTTTCTCCTTGTGGGATGTGGAACTCCATGATTTCATGGACACTGTAGCCAAGGCTGCCCCAACCTTCACATCTCCAACCAGACATTCCTTGTTAGTTATACAAGGTCCAGCAGCACATCTTTCCTAGTCGGCTGAATCTGTATCAGAAAGGTATTGTCAGTGCTTTCCAGGTATCTCCTGGACTGTGTGTTCCTGGCTGTGTTGTCCCTCCAGCAGGTGTCAGGGTGGTTCCCCATGAGAACCTGGGCTTCATGCCCTTCCTGGAAGTATCCACTTGAGCTGCATGCTTGGTCTCTATAACTCTTCCTCTGTCTTTCCTAGCTTAAAACTTTCCTTACCAGGCCAGGCAGTTCTAAAAAAAAACCCAAAGTAATACCTGTAGTAGGCAAATTCGTTGTCTCAAGCCAGCTGTTAGATTAATTGTGGTTGAATACATCCAGCCCTTAACTCCTTCTTTATTTTTCTTCTTTAAAAGGTCTCAGACTAATAACATTTATAGACTTCAGAGGAAAGGGCCAGCCCATTTCTAGATTAAAAAAGAGCGTGTATATGGGAATGAATAAAGTGAATGAATGGGTGCATACTCTTAAATATACTTGTGTCCATCCTAATTTATGTTATCTCACTGTGGCCTCTTTGCTGCTTCTGGAAGTTATTATGGAGAGCAGTTTATTTCACTGGCTCACATTGCTGAAGTACATGCAACAACCTGGCCACCTGCAATTCCAGCTGGCTTTATACTGCAGCCGGTGCAGCCCAGCATTATTCTTACACTTGTGAAACCTTCTTGTGCAGGACCCAGCAGGGATGGCACCATCAGCGAGGACACCATCCGCGCCTCCCTCATCTCGGCGGTCAGCGACAAGCTGAGATGGCGGATGAAGGAGGAGATGGATCGCGCACAAGCTGAGCTCAACGCCTTGAAACGCACAGAAGAGGACCTGAAGAAAGGACACCAGAAGCTGGAAGAGATGGTAACCCGCCTGGATCAAGAAGTGGTAAGCTGAGATGAGCCACTGCTCCCCACCTGAGTATTCTTAGTTGTGAACAGAAGCTTGTAATGAATTAATTATTGAGCACGATAGAAATAACAAAGCTTCCAGTGCATTTTCTCTTTTGCAGTTGGGTGCTTGTGCTCAGACTGAAACACGTCAGAAATAGCAGTGAGCATGAGATGCAGTGTCCTGCATGTCTTACAAATGTCATTGCTCAGTAGTAGAGGAGCTGTATTAATTTCCCCCATCCTTCCTGTGAAAGTTGTTAGTGGTGTGAGGTTATTTCATAATTATGTCTCAGTTTCTTGACAATAGTGTGTAACAGCAGCACTGGAGAACATTTCAGTGTCTTAGTGCAGAGGACACTGATTTTGGTCACAGCCTCCTTGTATAACCTGCCTTGTATAACTTCTTTCCCAGAAGTCTCTCCCTACTCACAGTATGCTCAGAAATTCCTGCAGTTTTTCATTAAGGCAGCTTCCGCTTAGTCCGTCTGCTCCTTGCACTGCTGCTCGGGAGTAAGATTTTGGGATTGATGAACAGTTTCTTAAACTAGCTCAGTGTTCAAGATGTGGTTTAAAAAAGTTATTAGAAATTATTAATTGGACTAGAGAACTGGGGATACCACACTCCAAGGAAAATAATTACTTTGGCTTTGCTTTTATTATCTTTAGATAGCTTAAATGATTATTTTTCCTAATGTGGGAACTTGGAAATAGTTGGAGTGTTGGCATGCCTTCTCTACATTCTACGTTTAAGTGGGTAGTGGATTGACATTATCTAAAGCAGATGTTACTTTTTAAAAAGGAAGGAATCTGAAATCAACAGATGGATAGCTCTCTCTTTTGTTAAAATCATAATCGAAATAAGCAAAAAGTACAGAATGAACTGGTATGTCTAAAAATCTTTCATCTAGACAATTGTATCACAAGAAGATAAATAAACGTCTTGATTGTTTTTAGGCTGAAGTTGACAAGAACATTGAACTTCTCAAAAAGAAGGATGAGGAGCTCAGTTCTGCCTTAGAGAAAATGGAAAGTCAGTCAGAAAATAATGACATAGATGAAGTTATTATTCCTACAGCACCTCTTTACAAGCAGATCCTGAACTTATATGCCGAGGAAAATGCAATTGAAGACACCATCTTCTACCTTGGGGAAGCATTGAGACGTGGAGTGATAGATTTAGATGTCTTTTTAAAGGTAGGTTTCTTGGGATGTTTTTAAGATGTGCATTTTAAATGTGTTTGATTTGGACTCTGGTTCAGCTTACTAATGTTCCTGATCTCCTCACAGAAGAGGATCCTCTAGGAACAGGAGTATTTATACGTTCAAGCATAAGTTTTAGAAAGTAATTTCGGAATTAAAAGACCAATTTTTAAAGCATTATAGATACGAAGTCATATTGTTTCCTTCTTGTGTACCTTGCTAGTTCTGTTTATCTACTGCTACAAGAACTGTTCTCTGCTCCATGGGAAGTGTATTAGTCTGATTTCACCTTGGAGTGTGTATAATTACTTTGATAAGAATATGTGTGGAGTTAATAATTAATTATTTATTACTACAATTTAACGAATTAGTTAATAATTAAAAATCACAAAAAATAAACTGTAGTGATTGCATTTGGTAGCCATCTGCCAGTCGTTTTAAGCCAAGAAAATGCCAATTAATAGAATAGTGAATTTAGTGTTTCCAAAAACCTGACATCCCATTTGGGTCACAGAACACGCCGTGCTTTGAACATTTGTATTGCAGTATTATAAAGTTTTTATCAGAACTTTACCACTAGGCAGCTGTTGTTTTTCCTTCTGCAGCATGTACGTCTTCTGTCTCGCAAGCAGTTCCAGCTGAGGGCATTGATGCAGAAAGCAAGGAAGACTGCTGGACTCAGTGATCTCTACTAAATTCCCAGACTTTACCTGGGAAATTAGACTTCCTTATGAAGCAGCCGTTCTCTTGATCTTTCTCTTAATCAGTAGGTGCCCAGAGTAAGTTATTACATCATTCAAGTGTAAGATATTTTGAATCAATAATATATTTTCTTTTTGGTAAAGACTAGCTTTTATTAATGCACTTTCTATCTCCTGTAATCTTTGTGCTGGTGGACTTAACGCTGAATAAAACTTGTTGCATATTTTCTTCCTCTACAGACCGGTGTATGATGTGCTTTCTTTTCAAACAGGACCTGCCTTATGCAGTGTCAGCTTAACCATACTTTCACTTTACTTGTGAGATCTGGAAGACAGCGTGCCAAACTGGAAAAATTCACATTTATTATGGCCAGGGAAAACTGAAAACTCAAAAGGTTCAAGGTCTCAGCGCCATAACTAGCATGGCTTAAGACTGAGCCTTAAGGCTTTTCATGTTAGTGTTGGCTCTGAAGAGCCATTTTAAAAAACTGGGTGAGACTTCCATAACTACATAACTGCCTGGAGCCTCCGGCACAGCTGCACACATAACATTATTGCACAGGTGACGTTGGAGTTAGTGTGACTTGAAAAATAGAATTGATTTAGGTGGGTCGACGCAGAGCTACATGTGGGAGACAAAGCCCTATTAAGAAAAACAAGGAGACAGAAATAAGTTTGTGGTTTATTTGGTGGTGTAGTTGGTACTACAGTTGGACAGTCACTGTCTTGTTGCACATAGAAGTTTTACCATTTTTTAAACATGCTCAGGAGACAGAACTTACAACTAGACTGATATAGTACACAAAAATAAGGTTCTCTAAGAAAAAAATATCCACAAAGCTTCCAAAGCAGTGTTAGGAAAATACACTTGGACCTATCAACAGTGAAAGCTATTCAGCTGGCAGAGAAGGTTGGTCAATTGGCTTGACAATCCTTTAACTTCAAGAAAAGTCTTTGGTTTCACATTGTGTAGCAATTACTTACTCCTTATTCCTTTGAACCAACATGAAACAAGATGAGGAAAAGGCAAAGGGTTTTTTAGGCAGTGCTGCTTTGATTGCTGGATTTCTGTCATACCACTTCACTGAACGAGACTGACTAGGTTATCTAGCTCTGGCTAAGGACGTGGGTGTCTGTGAACAGGGAAAACCCCAGATTAGTTTCCTAATGCTATCTTCAGGAAACTCCGTTGTTCAGATTTGAGCTTTTTGTGTGTTCTAGTTGAGATAATACATTGAAAGATTTGACTTACTTTGAAAGTGCAACGTAAGACAAACCACTAAACCCGTTAAACTGCTAAGAGCCAAAAACTGCTTGTGCATGTTTAAAACTGTAGTTCCTTCTGGATTGCCCACAGTGTGTCTGCACTCTTCCTTAATTTGTCCTCTTCCTCAGGTTTTAGGATCATCTTTACTACATCAGTGATGCCATTATTGCCCAGTACACAAGGAACACTTAGGAAGACATCTTCTTTTATTCCATGCAAGCCCTGAAAAGTATGTAAGGATTGTTAGGCTGGAATTTATGCATGTCTGTATATTTCATAGAATATCCTATTAGGAAACTAAATTTAGTTGAAATTAAACTAGAAGATGATAGGTGTTTTTCGGAATTCCAGAGATACTTAATTCTCCCTAAGACAGAAATTAGAAAAAAGGGGCTGCTCACCTTAACAATTGTAGAGATGGGGTGCACTCTTCTCAAATTCTTCATGATGCTTTCAGCTAGGTCTCCCACAGAAAGGCCGATAGCCCAGGATGTGTACCCCTTCAGTTTGATCACCTCATAGGCACTGCAGAGACACAGACACTCATTAAAGAACAAGTACCATCAACAACAATGCTTCAAGTTCCTAAGAAAGGCTTTTGGAGGTGTCCTGACAAATTTGGAGGCATCAGAAGCTTGACTGATTTGCTGGCAGGAGCAAAATGAAAACACAGTAGTGAATAATTCTATTTGCATTTTACACTAGTCCCCACAATTATACTGGAAGCCTAGAAGTTTAAGCTCTTCCCTAATTTAAAGTTTACGAATCCCGAAAACCTAACTGCCAAATCTACATTGCTTCTTAAGGTATTACTTCACGTTCTATTAATCCCAAAAACCTAACTGCCAAATCTACATTGTTTCTTAAGGTATTACTTCATGTTCTATTATGTTTGTGTCCTGACATTTGGGGCTACTGAGGTATTCTAGATCTGGGTACTGCAGTTCAGAGATTTTTGCAGCTCTTCATGATTTGTTCTGGTGTTGAAATTTATAAAAAAGCCAAACCAGTATTTACCTGTCCACGACCTGCTTATGGACCTCTTTCCAGTGTTCCTTGTCTCCATCAGTTCCCAAGTCTGGATGAAGAGCCTTCAGAGAGACGCCAGCAACATTCACTCCACTCCAGACAGGTACTGAGAGTTGCACATAGATTAATTATCTCACAATGCTTAGTCCTTCTCAAATTAACAGTTAACATAAGATGGAGCTGGATTAATCTGCAACACACCACTTAGGATTTAGACATGACTTGAAATACAGTATGACCTATAAGGCCAGTCTAAATTGCAGGCTGAGAACCTAGAAGCACATCAACATTTATACATGGTGTCACAAAGTTTCAATACACCTTTGTTAAAGTGTAATATCTGGCAACTTGAACTACAATGACAGTCCGTTTTGCAAAGTTTTCTCAAAATAAGAATTGATTCCAAGTGCATTCTGGTGGGTGCCAGGAAGCAGACAGGACTGCTCTGGTGCTACTTGGAAAAGTACAGGTTAAATAAGGAGAAAGCTGTGCTTTCTCCTGTCCTCCAGACTCGCCTCTGCATTTCAATTCCTAGGTACAGTAATTAAGAGATGCCAGTAATGGCAGCTGAGTGACTGCGAGTAGGTCTGGTGCAGATCTTTGGGACGCCCTTGCAGAGAACTTTATCCTCTTGCTGCTTCAGTTTGGGGTTTTTTTGGGAGTTACGGGAACAATTTAGCCTAGAAATGTCTAGCCACCTCAGGTTACAGTAATGACCTTTTCAAGCACAGTCACTCAGGTCAAATATAGATCATCTAGGGTTACTCTGTGCAGCAAAAGGCCTAAATCAGGACTTGCATCTGTAAGGTGCTGCAGTGCAAAGGTTTCGGAGCAATGCTTTGCTGTAGCTTTTCAAGGTGTTTCTGGCAAACAAAGCATCAGGCAGTTTTGTGTAACAGCAGCCTGATTTCACCCTTACCGCTGGAATCTCCGTGCTCTCCAACAATCCATCCATGGCAGCTCAGAGGGTGGATGCCCAGCCTTTCTCCCATGAGGTGGCGGAAACGGGCAGAGTCCAGATTGCAGCCACTACCGATAACACGGTGTTTGGGAAAGCCACTGATCTTCCAGGCCACATAGGTCAAGATATCCACTGTGAGAAGAACAGGGGGATAACAAGTGCCACGCATGAGCAAACTGAAAATGAGAATGGTACCTCCCATTCATCTGTAAGCATTTTACCTGCATGCTAGTTGCATGGAACAGAGCCCGTGGCCAGGCACTGCAGTGGACTAACATAATGGCTGTTTTATAAAACATAATGGCTGCTTTATAAAACATAATGGCTGTTTTAAACAGTCTCTCAGCTCTGCCTTTATGCTGTGCATGCAATTATCAGTGAACCTTGCTGTGCTCAAGGTCATTCAGACTGAAAACACAAGTTTATTTCTCAGAAGACCAAACTGCTGAGGCTGGAGAGGGAAGATGACATTTTTGCTATATGGATCTCATAGAATGGTTTGGGTTGAAAGAGACCTTAAAGATCATTTCATTCCAAACCCCTGCCATGGGCAGGGACACCTTCCACTAAAACATGCTGCTCAAAGCTCCATCCAGCCTGGCCTTGATGACTTCCAGGAATGGGACATCCAGAACTTCTCAGGGCCACCTGCTCCAGTGTCTCACCACCTTCATAATAAAGAATTTCTTCCTTATAGCTAACCTAGATATAACTCAGTTAAAGCAATTACCTCATGTCCTATCACTACATGCCCTTGTAAAAAGTTCACCTCTCTTTTAGGCCCCCTTTAGGTACTGGAAGGTTCTCCAAGGTCTCCCTGGAGCCGTCTCTTCCCCAGCGTAAGTATTTTCTAAAAGCCTGTGCACTAATGCCACCTTACTGAAGAAACACTATTCCCTAAGCCAAATCCTCTTATGGCAACACAAGACAAACCTGGGTTTGAGACAATAAGCAGCTTGCAGTCAGGACTGTATTTAACAACGTTGGGAATGATGAATTTGAAGATATTCACGTTGCGCTGGACCAAGTTAAGGCGGCTCTCTCCTTCTTGCTGCCGGGCACCAGCAGTGACAATGACCAGCTTGGAGTGTGCAGTCACACTGTAATCTGCAGACAAAAGGCCGTGTCAAACATGACCTCTTACTACACATGGGTCAGAACAGGAGTTCTCATTTCCGTTCTGAACTGAGATCTCAAATTCTCAACTTTGAGGGTGCAGCAGTTCCCTGGTAACTGTTACCCTGGACTTTGCCTCTATAGAAAGTTATATTTTATTTTAAGACTGTGGCTCATTGCCACAAGTGGCAACATTGTAACATGCAGCTGCAGGCGGTGATAGTCGGTGCTTCTCAGCCACAACTAGGACTAGGGGTAGCTGTTGGGGTATCATTCAAGGGTAAGGGCTGTGTAGAAGAGGAAGAAGGTTCTGCCCTCGTAACCTAGTACCTGTGGGCACTGTAATTAAGGTATGAGCTGGTTAAGCCTTTGCCCTACTCAAGGCTGCCACTGTGAAGTTACTAGTTCCGTCAGTAATGAGTTACCAGGGGTTAACTGGTTGTGAAATAAAGTTCTGTAACGTGCACAAGTACTTAAGAAATTCATCTTTCTGTATCGAGTAGTGAACCCTGGAAAACAATTCCTAGCTGGACTGGCCGTAAGAAGGTATATTTAAAAACTTCAGCTGAGTACTATATCCATAAGCTTTCCCCCAACAATTAGGGTGACAGGCTAAGTGCAAGACTTGGCTGTCCAGTGTGAGACCTGAAGTGGCTATCTCAGTTTTGAAATAATGAGCACATGAGAGCCAACTACTTGCCTTTGCCAGAGACAATCTTTGGAGTTTTAAGGAAGAGGCTGCCATGCTGGAGATCCAGCATCTCTCCTCTGAGCTTGTCCTCCACAACATCAACAAGGGCGAGTTCATCAGCCAAGTCCTGCAAGAGATCAAGAGTAATGGTAAGTTTACTGCCTCTTTGAGCAAAGCTCACAGTTTTTAAATTGTGAAGTTACAATTGTGAAGTTACTAGTTCCGTGAAAGCCACTTAGCCAAGTTTGCTCATCTCTAACACTTCACTTCTTCCCAGAGTCCTTAAATCAGTCCCCTGGGATATCCACTTTCTTGAGTTCATTTTGTACTTTTGATAACCACATTCTGCATGAAATAGTAATACAGTTTCACAGGACAATATTGAAGAATAATTTAATCGTGGTTTATATGCAACCTATGTCACAGTCAAGAAAAGCATGCCTGGGGTTAACCACAGCATTTTCAATATGGTAACTGAATGCACAGGACAAGCCATTCGGAGTGGCAAGGACCAATTTTTCCAGACCACACTGCACAGAATTATTCCGCTGTCCGCTCTGCTCAAGACGAAATAACTCCTCAGTTCTCAATCTTTTTGTATATTTAGAGTGTTAGACAATTCCTACTCAGAAGGGAGTCTGCAAGTCCCACAAAGGGAAATGCAGCTCATAAAATGATACATAAAGGACATACTGTCCGATCCTGAGGCAAACTTGGTTTACAAGAACTGCAGCTATTTGTTCTCTGTCAGTAGCTAAGACTGTTGCTTCATTTCAGGCCCAAACAAAGGATTGTATAACCAGAAGTTCAACTAATAAGGCAGATTATTTTTTTGCTCATCTTTTAGGTCTCAGGTTCTTCTGGTGCTTCCTCCCAAGCTTGACACTTACCTTCATGAGGATGCTGACGGCACAGGCCATTCCGACTGCGCCCACGCCAACCACGCTAATCTTATTTTCGGCATGACTGTGCTCTTGTTTGTGGAGAGTGTGGATGAGCTGATCCTTGAGAGACATGGTGCACTGCTGAAAGGAAAGCAACAGATTATTTCTCCAAGCTTTGGAGCTTTTACTGACACCAGAATATTTGTCTCCTGCAAGTTATATTTTATTCCAGGATGATAAGAAAATGGATACAAAACATATGAATAAAACATCTAGCAATACATGCCACAAAATGATTGCAAAACAGAATTATTGATGACAATCCTCTGATCAAGCTCACCATAGCTTTGCCTCAAATACAGCCTGAGAGCCATTGATTGTATTATGTAGCTGGTGGCACTCCAGCAGCAGCAGTAGGATGTTCTAAATGACCATCCATATTACACTTAGGTACAGGAAGCCATTTTAGTACTTCTGAGCACAGCACAGTCCGGCAATCTCTGTTCCCTCACCCTGAAAAACTGGTATTCTGTGCCCTGAGGCCTTTCCAGAGCTGAAGTCGTGCAATACTTAGGCAAGCCCTATTTAAGCACAGCATGAGCCTCCACGTCATGAGTTTGTTTTGAAATGAAACTGCACAGTTTTGAATTAAGATTGCTGGAGTCTGGTGCTGCCATCTCTCCCACCTTTACATTTTAGCTGCCAGCTGCACAGCACCCTGGTTAGATGGGTTCTGACAGCCCACGGGTGCCCAAATGGCACAATGATGACAGAGGATTGTAGATTCATCCCCATTTCAGCACAGAAGCCAACACCACGCTTTCCCAGGAAATGATGCTGCACTGGGAGCAGCCTGAAGAGCCCAGGGCAGGAGCAGCTGCACAGACGGATGCAAGTACAGACACAGCACGACTCCCTAGTGCTGAACAGGCGGCAACTCGTTCAGAGCATAAAAAGCCAAGCAGAGCAGCAGGTAAGGACTGTAAATTTGGGGGCTGAGGGGAGGGACAGGAAGCCAGTAGTGCCCATATTTAGGAAAAATCAACCAAGCTACGTCAGTCTTCATTTGCAGAAGCCTCCTGAAGCGTGGCCATGTAGTGCACTCTCCACGCGCCAAGTCCTCCCTTCGCACTATAAGCACTTTAATGCGCAAGGCTGATGAGAGCCACCCACGCAAGCACGTCTGTTGCACTTAAAAACTCAAAAAATTTTTGCTTTTGGAGTGCCATATCCCTCAGAGAAACAAGTCTGGGGAGTAGTAGGTGGTCCACTAATGCTGTATTTCAAATGCAGCCCTAAGCCCATCCTCAAGTGCCTTTGCAGGATCACCCCCTGGGGCCACACGCACCGATTAAGGGAAGTGAGTTAATCCACGGAGGCTCAAGGGGATGGAGGGAGGGGACGATGGGGGGCGGGGNCCGGCTGGACTCAAGCCCAGGGCTTTGCCCGATACCACCAAGCCGGGGGGGCTCGGCGGAGCAGGCGGCGTGGATCAGACTTTGTCCATTTGGGGCCGGGTGCTCCACGCGTCTCCCCCGGAGGTTTGCGGGACAGCACCGCCTGCAACCCTCCTTCTTGAATTCCCCTTCTTGCACTCACCCTCTCCCTGCACCCCTACCGCCGCACCCCTCCCAGCCCGCCACGGCCATCGCACCTACCGAGCGTCCTCACCCAAGCGCGGCTGTGACGGCGGAGCAGGGGAGGTGGCGGCCGCCGCCTTAAATAAGGGCCGGGCGGCTGACGTGAGGCGGGCGGGCTGCGATGCTGGGGACGTGCCCGCCGACACGTCGGGGTGGAGAGAGGGAGAGGGAGGAGGGGGAAGGAGCGGCGGGAAGGAGCGGAGCAGGGGAGGAGAGGGTGAGGAGAGGCGAGCGGCTGGCGCCGTGATGGGAGCTGAGGCGGGGCTGAGGAGCTCAGCCGCGCATCCCCTCAGGGCTCGTCTCGGGGCTGTCGTCGGGGGAGGTTCCACTCTCTCTGTTATTAGCCGGGATGAGTGAAAGCAAACTCTCCGGCTCCGGAGAGTTTGTGGGGAATTCAAGGCGTTCCTGGGCTCGTTTCTCTCCCGGGCAGTGCCAGACAGCCTTGTGCTCCTTCTCAGGGGTTTATGGCGGTAGTTCTGGATGGGGGCTCTTGTCGGGTGGCTGGAAACCAGCTTCTAATTTCCATCTAAATCAAAGGATGTTTGAGATTTCTTGTTTACTTCTCATGTCCCTGTATTTACATATCCAATTCCCACTCATTTGTTGCGTTAGGTTATATAACCCAAACCTTTTCAGCCCTCCATGGTCACGCAAACAGTTCCCTGGTCATTGGGATGTATGATCTGTGGGACTCTAACTGTTTCTTAAATGCTTTTTCTCCTGAGAGGGGCTGCTGCATGGAGTGTTTCAGACAGCGATGCCTCAAACACAGCACTAACGTTTTCCTGAAGTTAGTGACTAGTTCCGTGACTGGACTCAACACTGGTCTTTTTCAGTCACACCATGCTGTCAGTTGCCTGTCACCCCGCCGTTGGTTAGTAACGCCAAATACTTCTCCTATTCACTTATTTCTTGCTAGGACTCCCAACTAAAAGCAAAAACTTTTTTTTTTTAAATTTCCTGAATGCCTGCAGTTTCAATTTCATACTATACGATACTGTTTTGTGGGTCGTCCCACAAAACTGGTTTTCAGTAAATCCAGGCTACCTTTTATACCTTTATTATTCATTGAATATCATGCTGTTAGTTAGATTTTCCTTTGGAAGCTTTTCTGAAGAACTGCACAGATATCAAAAGCACAGGCCCAAACTGCCTCTACCATGGCTTACTTCTTAGAACTTGCTGTTCTCTGGTCCTCTGGTAATACCTCCAAGTAGGCAAATTTGCTTAAAATCTTTTGGATTTGTGCACATCAGAGTTCTGGAATTGAGAATGCCTGCTTCCTCCAGCTGGAAGACAGCAGACCCAGTGAGTTTTGCTCACCATCTGTGAGTTGTGTTTTGTCTTTTACCCATTTCTGCTTTCTACGTCTTCTCTTAGGCATCCTGTCTTCGCCTCATGAATTAGCATGTTCATCCTTACTGAAAATCAGGTAAATACACATTTAATCTTAGGTGAGTAGATGTGTTACCTTTATTTTCTCACTCTTGTTTTTACAGTGATAATTTTTTGTTCCTTTTCTTTTTTCCATTTCTTGTGGTTGTGGTACCTTTACAATCTTTGTCTTAGTTTCCTTTTGGGATTCTGACTCTACCTGATTTTGGCCATATCTGTCCTCAGCTCCTAGGATGTATTCAAGTTCCTTTTGAGGTGCTTATCTTTCTGTGGAACACCTGGTCACACACCATCCCAGTGACAATTCCCTTCTGCTGGGGTGATCTGACAGGAATAGTAGCCCAAAGCCTCATCATTTATTTGACAGTCCATTGACAAAACAAAAGAAACAAAAAATACAAGAGAAAAAACATCTAAAAATGCTTGAAACATAGAATTTAGGTAGATTTGCATGAAATAAGACAGAAAAATACAAAATTCCGCTTATTATGAAGACCAGCACTTCCAGCAAAGGAGGTTAAATATAACAGGTTATTGGTTGCAGAACTAGATGTGCTTTGTTCCTTGCTGCTGCTGGAGGAAGGAGCGATGCTTGTGGGATGTGCTGTGTCAGAGAAGACTGGTCACTAATGAAGGGAAGTGTGGGTAGATGCTGAGCTGGCCTAAAGCCCCATGAATGCAGGATAAAAAGGAAACATAGTTCTGTCATTCTGCATTATTCTGGGTTCACTGAGCATCTTGTTCTGTCAGAAGCCTCAAGGAAGGATTAGGAGGTTTAGTTCTGCATCCCAGGAATCTGCATTTACAGTGGCTCTATATGAATGGGACTGAACATCTTATCCAGATTTGGGTTACAGACATCTGGCAGGACAGAAAAGGAACATTTCACAGGAATGAAGACCGATAAGAAATGTTTTTTTCTATAAAAACTTTTACTTCTGAAGAGTTGAAATGCAAGATAAGAAGCTTCTATGACAATACTGGCTGAATAGACTAATAGGATTTAAAAATATGTAACTGAAGTTGAGCAAGTGGTATTTTACTACTCATAATGAGACCAAGGCTCCTAAGAAGCATATTGGTATTTCAAGATTCTTCTTAGCTTGTGGCTCAGACAACATAAACTTGGACAGGGTTTTCAGGGTGTAAGTTCCAAAAACGTCTTCCCTTGCTTGTGTTTGCATTGCTTCTTGCTGAGAACAGAACCAAGACTGAATCTCTGTTATCTATAAGGCATCAGGGTGCCCTTATCTCTCTGGTGCCTATTCAGATACCAGAGGTCCTACTTCTAGTAGAGCAGGCCAAAAGAAGCCAGCAGGGATGTTTCAAGACCATCCTGGTCCCAGTATGTCCCCAGTGAAGAACCCCTTTTTTGTAAAAAAACAGAGTCAGCTTTTAATATGCCAGTGTTAATTCACCTGTTAATTTATCTCAGTTACAGAACTGAGAAGGCAGCTGCAACGGCCAAATTTTTCCTTCTACGTGGCCTTTGCGATCTTATTATCAGCAGTAGATGCTCAGGAGGAAAGCAGTCATCTGGCATGATTGACACTGATTTTCTGCCTCAGAGAGCTTCAATGAGAGAAGGCTCAGAACAGCACAAACAGAATGGGGTGAGCAAATTACAGGCATTTTTCTTGCACTTGGAAGATGGAGGCCAGGTCGGTTTTGATTTCATGTAAGTGATTGATTGTAGGGATGGGCTGACTTTTCTCACATGTGCAGATAAGGAGTTTTACTCTTCCTGTTCTTTTTCCATTGCTGCCTTTTATTGTGGTAGCAGGAGGTCATGGTGATAGAGTGATGGGAATGCCAGAAATTACAGTCTCTCTCCAGGGAAGCTTGACCCTTCCTCAGCCTGCTTGCCCTCCTTTTCATATTAGTTTTCACAGATTAGACATGAATAATAAAGCAACAGAAGTTGCTGAATGTAGAAACATTTATATTTTTATTCTAGGTGTTAGAAGCAGAGCCTTTCCACTGGCCTCGGGTGGCATTTGATCAGAGTCTGAGTGACAACAGATGCAAACAATGCCACATTCTTATTAAACAATGTTTGCCTTTAAACTACAAGCTACCATTAGACCATTCTCACAAAAATAAAGTCCAGAGACAGTTACACAAGGTGAGTTTAATGTGTGCATTTTGCTATTTTCAATAAAACACAAAATGTTAGTAGATCTCTCTCCATTTTGCTAATATACAAGAGGTTTTACATGGGGACATTTAATTTCTACTCTCTCCATTTGCTCAGGTCCCGGCTCATGACAGACTGAGTCAAAGCTGATGGTGCTGCAGGAGTGAATAAGGACACCAAACCAGGACCTGCAGGTTTGCTGTGTGACCTACAGCTCAGCTGGGAGGTTATCAGTAACACAAAGCTACTGGGGATGCTGACCAGCCCTGGAAAGGTCAGTGGCATTTCTCCACTCTACCTGAGACCTGAGGTTTAATTTGCCCGTAAAAATCCTAGGGGTTATTGCATGCATGATCAGTGCTGCTTCTACTCTGACATCCTCAAGGGCTTTGCTTTCCCATGGTGTCTGTGTGAGGGAAAGACCTGGCACTACGCATAGCTACATCATGTTCCAGTCCTGTCTTTCCCTTTGTTTTATTCTGAGACCTGAACAATTTCTTCCAGCTTCAATGGCTTCATTTCTCCTTTGTAAAATGTGAAGGTGTTTTTATATACCAGCCTGATGGTGGTACTGCAGAGATTTGTTAATTGTGAAACATTTCAGATTTGTAAAGCAGCATGAGAATGAGGGAGGGTCTGTTCCTGAACCAGAGAGGCTCAGACCCCAACGTGGAACTTGACACCAAAAGTTCATAGAGCCAGAATTCTTGCATTATTCTTTTGAAATACTTATCAGGGTAAGATACAGGGAGTTGGTTCATACTCCATAAAATGCCATATTTGGTGTTCTTCCAATTTGGTTGGTATAGCCACATCAAACCATTTGAACTGATCTCTGAAGAAAACTAAAATCTGAGAGAAGGGTTTCATCCTGGCTCGCTCTAACAAGTATCTCTGCACATAACTGGTAAGCCATGATCCATACGCCTATGGGTCCCCCTCCATGGCTGCTTCCTTGCACGTGTAAGGATGCTGGTGTTACAGAGATCCAGAGCTTTTGCTGCTTCACGCCCTCGTTTTCTCTGCACTGTCATTGTGGGGAAGGGGAGGGGCTAGCTGATGCAATTCTCATTTCCTAGTGTTTACGGGTCCGTGTTTCTATAACCTATTTTTAAATGTGCAGGACGGGGATAAATGTGGAGACCTGTGTGAGTAACAGTCGATTTCTGGAACACCCAGACTTCCACAGTATTTTTTTGTCAGTTATCTGGTTTTGATTGCAAGATGGTTTCTAGCTGACAACTTTGAATACCCAGAACTTCCAAGTTACACCAGTTTTTCTTTTCCCTTTAAAAAGTTGGTTATGTTTGCAAGGACAGCTGCAGTGGATTATGCATTCAATATAAAGCTAGATAAAACTATTTTTTTGCAATTTCTTCCTAAATCAACACTCTGGGTAGCTGGACTAAGAAAACATGTGATTTTGTCTTGCTTCTCTAAGGAAATGAATTTATTTGTGAAAGCATGAGTCACTTTGCAGGATTCCAAGCCAAACCCATTCCCGTGATGCAATTCTGGAATCTTACTCATTTACTTAGGAACTGCAGGAAATGGGATGCTCTGACAAATTGCACTTAACTACACAATACTGCCTTCCTTTTGAGGGGAGACAATTTTCTAGCATTTCAAACCTTGTATATCTGGCTGGTGCTCTGTGAGATAGCAGCTTATCCATTCTCTCCCATCCAAAAATCACTGTGTCCAAACTTTCATTTCTGTGAATCAGAGTTTCAAGTTACATTGCTGGAAAGTCAGCGTTCTATGATGAAGAAGTTGCTGGGCCATACCAACCGCTGCAGAAAGCTGAGAGTACTTCTTAACGTTACAGACACACAGACTTGGTGGAGGAACCTAGAGATGATTATACAGTAAATTATTATCCCTTCCTTGGAGAAGGAAGATGAAGTTTAACTTGCAGTTCAACAAATGCAGCGATAGAATGGAAATATGCAACCAAGTGCTTTCATTTCAGTTCCCACACTTGGGTCACCCCTGAGACTCCTTAAAAAGCTGCACCTGGGCTGGCTGAGGCCTAAGATAGCAGTCCTGAGGTGATTTTGGCTTGTGTTGCAGACCTCAACTCTTCTGCTCTTCTCAGAGGTGAAAAATAACTTCACTATTTCAGCACAAGGTATTCTTTTAAATATTTGCTTTGGTGATGATGGTGGTTGTTAGCAGCTCTGTAGGTGGATACGGAGCCCTTGGCAAAAGACATGACTGTGAAAGGCAGCTACTGTCCTGAGAGGTTACCAGGCAGGAATTTAAATGCTATTTATATCCTGTGTGCTGCCGGCAGAGTGTGGTGCTGGAGTGGACAGGGAGCTTCCCCCAGTAGAAAGCTCTTGCCTTATCTCTTCAGAAGTTCTGCTACCCAGGGTTTTTTGTTTTGTTCTGTTCAACTTCATTGTATAAGCAGAAGGTAGCCAAGACAGACACACACCATTTTTTCAGTGACAAGTTCTCCAACTTGTACTGTTTGGGATTTACACCATCACATGGGATTTACCCACACCATGGGTGTGCTGTAGCTGTGTGGTAGCTGGCCCCTCTTAACTTTTGGATCGGTGCTGCTCACCTCATCCTACTCACAGCAAAGCTAGAGGTGAGCCCTGTTATCATATACATGTTCAGAGCGTGGCTTGTCAGGAAGAGAAGAGTGATTTCTTATCTTATCCAGGAAAGAATTGCTCTGTGGTCTTAATTTCCTTCCAGACCTTTTTAATTTTAAGTGCCTGTGTTTCTTAATTGGAACCTGATACGTTGCACCATGACTCAGTACCAAAGGTCTGAACTGTGGCAGGGATTCCAAAGAAAAATAAAGGCGGGGAGAGAGAGATGCAGCCTCAATTACTGTCAGGCAACAGTCTTCTGACCCAGCTTCATTACGCAGCTGTAGTGAGATCATTAATACACTTCAGGCAGGCACCAAGCTGAACATCTCTGTTGGGAGCACAGCTCTGCAGGCACTGTAAAGGCACAAAATCCTGGTACTTGCTCCACTAAAGAGGCAGAATGAAGGAGGGAAGTGAAAGTGGAAGCAGAGTAAAGCAGAATAATTGCCAAATATGGTGTTTGGCTTGGCATGCTGTGTTTTCCAAGAACATTACAGAAATACCAACCCTTATCTCTATTGATTAATTCTCGTTTTTTATTTATACTCAAATTTTAAATGGAAAATGGAAGGTTGCTGCTTGCCTATGGACTCCCAGTGAATATTTTCCACAGTGCTATGCTAAGTGAGGAGTTTCTGACTTGTGTTCCCTTTGTTCCTGTATTTGGATGAAATTGCACAAATGTTTAGCAAACATTTGCAGGGCACGGCCTTATTGTTTTGCAAACTGTGGTGAGTCTTGTTTAAGGAGGTGGATATTACCAAAGGGAGGAAGCATATGACTTTAAGCCACTGTGGGGGAAATCCTGGTACTTGCAGAGCCTGGTGGGTCTCTATAATAAGAGGAGCCTGGTTGGGCCCTATAATGAGAGGAGCAGCATGCCTGTGTCCTGGGTGCTAAATGCAAGGTACAACCATTTTGCACTGGCCCCTTCAACCCTGTGGTGTTTTTCTCACGGCTCTATGCAAAATCAGTTGTATCCCTAAATCGTATGCAGTTCGGGCCTTAAGAGGCAGTATCTCAGTTCAAGAACCCTTTAACAGATGCCAATGTGGTGAAAATGTGAGATGCTGGGGGATAGTGTCATATGTTTTCTGTGTGTGTGTGCACAGTTCACTCCCCATATATTCCTTGTCTCTAGTTGTACAGCATTTCTGCTTTAGCCATTCTGTAGGCTGTGTGTTTGTGTGATATTTAATGCTGTGATGTCAGAAGGCAAATGATACCTGCATGTTCTATCTTTCGCTCACCGTGTGAGGGCGAACAGTTTTTGGAGTGGCAGCATGGCTGGGCAGTCCCCGGGATCAGTGTTAACTCCCTGCTACATGAGGAGCCTTTGGGCAGCTGCCAGGGCTCTGGGGCTCACCCATTGCTACACTCTTGGCCTCTGGACTGAAATGTTTGCAGTCTGGGCAGTGCCGGTTTGGAAAAATGTCAGCATTAGAATTTGAGAGACACAGGACAGACCAGAGCCTGAGTTTCTGACTGCTGGGATGTGATGTGATGTATTCATGTGCTCTGACAGACGGAGCTTGGACTCTCGCTTTTTTTATGGAGTATCCTTCTGTGCATGTGTTTGGCTGGTAACACAGTGTTCCTTAATTTTTAATATCATAAACTCTTGGGGAGTACATATTTTGAAAAGAATTCAGTTTCACTCTGAAACTTTGGGAGTTTCTTCTTCTCCAGGTTTGGGCTCGAAAACTGAAATCACTTGAAGGCTGAGGGTTTTCAATAACTTTTGGAAAATTCTGGATTAAGAATATGTCTTTATTACTCTGTATGTTTTGGTGTAATGTTGAGCATACATTCCTAGGGTAATAATGTCAGGCTTGCAGCCCCTTTTAAAATATGCTCCGTTGCAAACAGCATCTGGAGATTTGGAGTCAGTAGTGTGTTAGGCTATGGAGAGAATTAATTTTTTTTTTTAACTCTGCGACGTTTCATATCTCTTAGGCAAAAGTTACTGAGGGACAGTTAGTTCAGTGCATGACCCCCGTAAGAGTTCTTAGGCATATAAGAGCAGCCAAAAATAGCTCCTTGGAAGGTCAGGGAAGGCATCTATTCTGCATGTGGGTAGCTTTACATTTCCATCCTGAAACATCTAAATGCCTTAAGGTAAGCAAGAAAAAAGAGATGGAGAGAAAATGAAACATCAGAATGGGCCTGGAGGGCAGACAGAGCCTGTGTAATATGTTCCTATGTTCACAGCGCACTGCCAGCCTTGGAGGCTTTTTCATACATGAAATGGAGAAAGCCTGCATTAACTTTGAAACCATGTTTCAGAGACAGAGTGGCCAAAGAAAGGTTGGGTTCAGCCTCTTCAGTAGGTGAACAACAGCAAGAGGGATCCTTATGTTTTAAAATGGAGCCATAGGCTCACATCCAAGCGATTGTAAGCTTCTGACTGACCCTGGAGCCTGAAAGAAATTTCAGCTTGTCAGACTGAATGTTCTCTTTGGTCTGATGTCTGCATGCTGAGACGAAGTTTACAAGAATCTTTTATAGCAAACCTCAAAGTCAGAGTCACCGCAGAACACTTTAAATTATTGAACAGGCAAGGGCTAATGTGAGAGGGAAAGGTTCTGTGGTTCTCTGCATAATAATCTCCTCCCCCGCGCCTTCCTGCCCAAATCCTCTTGGTTAATCAGGTTATGTTTGCCCTATTTCTCTCGGGGATCATGCAGAATGCAGTGTCGCTACAAATGGAGGAAGGGAAGGAGGAGAAGGGCATGCAGGAAGCAAGAGTGGGTAGAGGATGCTTCAGAAACAAAAGCCTCACTCTGCAGGGTTCCCGAGGTCCCAGCAAGATGCCTTCAGGCTGTGGCATGTCTCTGTGACCTGTCACACTTGCTGACATGCCTGCTCTCACATCCCAGGCCATGTGCCAAAGGACAGCGAAGGGGAGCCTGTCTGCCTGCGTTCAGCCTGGAGGCACTGGGGGTCTCGGTGGCCGACAGCTCCCGTCCCAAGCACCCACCCACAGCCCATTTCAGCTGAGAGCCCCTGGGAGGGAGGAGCTGATGTCCCTGAGAGGGAGTAGCTGCTGTTCCTGGCGAGCTCGGGCTGCCTGCCGTTAGCCTGAAGTGCAGCGGGTAATTCTGGGGAGGCAGTGTGCCTGCACACACGCACAGAGCAGCGTGTGCTGCATGCTTCTGTGCTGTCACACAGCCTTTAGTTCTTGCTGCACTCATCCCCTCGGGCACGTGGCTGCAAGCCACAAGAAAATAGCACAGATGGACCCACCTGAGTAAAACGCAGCTATGAGAAACGGGGAGCCAGCATAGACACAGACAGCACTCCGGCCCACCTCTGTGCTGGTGAATCTAAGTTTCCTTTAAATCTGGTAGTCCTGGAGTTTAGCTCTGAGTGTGCTATGATTAGGGTGGTTCTTCATATGGATTCATGCCTCAGAAATGCTCTTTTCTGCAATACCTGACTGGGAGACTGAGGTCCACAGCTCTTCTGTGACCTGTGTCTAAACCCAAAGCTTGCTGCTGAGACTGTTCCAAAAATGGGCAAAATTGCTTGTTTTGAAGTCTGGGTCTGATCAGCCTTAGGAGAACTGGGTAAATCTTAATGGGAGAATTAAGTGCAGTGACTTGTGTGATTTTGGGACTGTGGCAAATAATTCAGAAGGATGTAGATCTGCAGGTCTCTGTGTGCACTCTGTGTCTTGAGGTGAATTTATCCAAAAGCTCAAAACCAAACCTTTCTAGACCGAATGACAAAGCTTCAGGGAGTTTATATGTAACCCTCTGATCCTGGCTCAGGATCAACTGAATGTCAGACCATGCTTGCATTTCACTTGTGCCAGGAAGCGCCAAGCCACACAAACATTGCCTAGTTCAGTTTTGATAAGAAAACATGTGTGCTAATGTCTTTACAAACAATTCGATTGGTGAGGGTATGAGTGTTAATGTCTTTGAAATGGGTCCTAATGTCTCTACCAACTTCAAGGATTTGTTACAGAACCCTGACAGCTCGGCTCCTGACAAAGGGGTCCGCACAGCCTGAGTTTCTGAACACTGGGGAAAATGACAGGTTCAGTGGGGGATATGGGGTAGGCGGTTC
>VYZQ01000148.1:0-24081 GCA_013400655.1 Mystacornis crossleyi
TTTTTTTTTTTTATACTCTGAGATTTCTCCCCTCAGTTATACACCATACTACTTAGATTCATTAGTGGGCATGCAGTGCTAAGAAGCTGTGTTTGCTTTCAGTGCCAAGAGTAAATACTGAAATCAGAGACATTGTTGATTATTTCAAATATAAAAAAACCCACCAAACTAAAATAGAACAAAGATAACAAAATGAAGTTTGACTAGCCCCAAAATAAATCAAGTACTTTTTAAATTCTGAATTTATTTTGACAAATCTGCAAGAAACATTATCAATTGTGTGAACAATATTTTAAAAGGATAGAGATTTTATTAGCTGTTTATTTTCTCACAACTTTTACATATATGTCTAGAAAAAAGAGGCTTTTTTCCTGGTCTCTCACTAGCATGCAAATTTCTACCAGAATCAAGTAACACACATAATAGCATGAAAACAATATTTCTGAAGCAGGGTAGCATTCTTTTTTGGGGGTGGAGTGGGGTACAGTGGTGTTCCCCCACTGCAAGTAAAGAAGACATTTTTCACAACTGCTAAGCAAATAAGAGAAAGTCCATTAGAATCTTCAGACTCTTGACAAAGACTCTTGGCTAATGGTACTGGTCTAAAAAGCAGATAAGCCATATAATTTTACAAGAAGCAACCTGCTGAATCCTTCAGCAAACAAAGCTTTGCAATTTATCTTCGATTCAAAATAATGAGGTGGCAGGAGCGTGATGGAGAAGTAAGTCTTCAAAAACATCACGTAAGGGAATCCAGCTGTGCTTGTATAGTTTCCAGCTATTTAAAGGAACAAAAGAGAGAAAAAAAAAACTTCCACTCATAAAATGTTGTTTAGAAACATGCAAACAGAAATATCCAAGATCTTCAACTATGCATACCAAATGTATTTGCATACCAATATAAAAGTCCTGTACTCATGAATATTTGTTTTTACATGAAGCTATTAGAATTCATTGCTGCAGTTTATATATTCAAATTTTAAAGAAACAGTTGTCTAAATACTACCTCTTTAGCATGCACAGATGTTTTCCTGTGAATTTCCAATGCATAATAACAAGGAAAAAAAATAATAGAGTTCATTTTGACTGGATTACGAGCCTAGCATCTTGACTGAAGATGTAACACAAAGATGCTCTTTCCAGAGAGATCCCCACTGTTAATCAGCAGCTATTCCTCCTGATCTAACTGCCAGGTATGCTTACAAATGACCCAGGCCCTGCCTATTCCAAAGTTGAACGCAAGGCTCTTCTTGAAAATGCTTTATGTGATTGAAGAAATCCAACAGCCTTAATTTAAGTTGGATTCCTTTTTTCGAGTTTTATTAGATTTAATTCATATAGGCAACACTTCCTGCTGAGCAGCATAAGGTGTTTACAAAGAAACTATAATATTGTAAAATCTACAGACCTTGTTGTAGAACTCAAACAGCTCCTGATGGCTAAATTCTACAAACACCTTCTTCAGGTTCTGTAAGGAAGAAAAAGAAAACCAGATTAAAAAAAGTGAAGGAGTAAGCATACTGTTTTCTTTTTTCTTTCCTTTCTTTTTCTTTTCTTTCCTTTTTTCTTTTCTTTTCATTTTTTTTCTTTTTTCTTTTTTCTTGTCATCATTAGCTCCAGTAAATCAGAATATGAGATTAATCTACTTGAAAGAAAATGGTTATTTTCCTTCCATTCACTACAATGTTCCTCATACATGTATGTTTCATTTAAGTAAAGAATTCAAATCTACCAGTATATCTATTCTCCTCCTGTGAAGAACAGTAATAAAATAATCTACGTAAAGGATTTAGTTACCTTATTTTTAAGTCAGACAAAAATGAAAGATTACATTCATCTTTCTCAGTAGTCCATCTGGTAAATACCACTTCACAATGACAAAGTCAGTAGTGTATTGGATTGAACTGGCACAGCTATTAATGTACCGCACAGGCACAGAGCTGATACCTCCATTCATTAATCCAACAGTTCCAATCTTAGCATGCTGACACTGCTATAGGCTTCCAATACAGATTCAGCCCAAGTTAACAATTAACACAACAGCTTCAAAGCAGTGTTTAAACACTAAAAAACCCCACAAAATCACACAAATGATGAAAACTACTGTAGATAAAACAGACGGTGGTAATAATCCTCCTCACGCATGTGCTGATGTCTCTGGAGATGGGGGTTAAATTAAAACTTCTGTTCTGCTTAACTTGCTTGCAACCTGCTACCTTCAATCACAGTGCAGATCTATCCATACAGTTTCTAGCCTTATTCCTTCTACTTCACTTAGTAACTTTATTTATTTAAAAGTAAATTTCTATTTCTGCACATTCTCTTTGTTTTTCTTAGACTTTTCAAGGCTTGGAGGCATTCCTGAGGATAAAAGCTGCACTTCAATGAACACTAATGAGGCTCTGTAAAAGCTGAATCTGTGGACACCTCTAGTCACAAAATATTATCAGCTGAAATAACATGCACACATCACGTTTCTTAAACTGGTACCAAGTTCATGTACCACTTGGGTCAATAGAAAAACATTTTTTATCCACTCAGCTTAAATGAGCAAGGACACTTTTGCATACAGACAAGGCTGTGGGCCAGATTCTGTGTACTCATAGCAATGCAAGTCTCAAGTTATGCCAAATAATGTCACTGAACTTGGCGCACCAAAGGCATAAGACCAGCAGAAGCCCTGGGAACATAGCATAGGTACTGCCTGGTGCCTACTCCTCAAAAGGAGCTGTAAGAGACACAGGAAAGAGATAAAATAACTGGGGCCAGCCTGTCTGGTGCAATTCCTCCTTCTTGGTCCGCAGAAAGAATGATCCCTTCCAACAATTTCAGGACAGCTACAAAAGCCTAGAAAAGGACCAGTGATTTGCATGAGAGACCAATCTTCCCCCTCTGGGAAGGAACAATGCAATACTGTGAATCGTATGGTGAATACAAAATAAAACTACCAGGACAGCAGTTCTCTTTGCCATGACTCCAGCTGATCCTCCCTCCAAAGAGCATAATGCTGTGACAGGGAAGTAAAAGCATTTTTAAAGGCTTTCTAACAGCTAAGAAACAAAAAAGAAAGCAAACAAGGGTTTTTTTCAGAAGAGAAAGGGGTAGAGGAAAGAATAAAGATACACTAATGGCAAAGAGATCTACCATTTCAGCTGGGATGTTTCCTTGGCATTTGCCTTTCTAGAAGGATTTTGGCAACTGAATGGAAGGAATCAAAACTGCAAAGAAGAGGTTCAGAAGGAAAGAAAGTTTCATATAGATATCATATATCTTAAAAGTTTACCACTCACAATTAATAGTTAGGGTCATTTCTTGAATGATTTCTGGAAGGGGAGTCTGCTGGATTTTGATATGACAGTTTTACAATGCCTCCAGAGAGGAGCAGAGAAAGACATCTGACCATCAGATCTCATTTCTCCAGTCTCAGTGTCTCATTCAAGATGGGCATCCTCTGGTACTACTTCAGATCAGCAAGCACAATCAATTCTCTCTCTATCTCTCTGTGCATGTCTTTCATACTTTCTAACTACATTAATTACAGTTAGTTAAAAGATAGTGTATGCAAATGAAAGAAGCGCAGACCTTTTAATTCAGATTCTCTTTATACTTAAAAAACACTATGCTTTATGAACAGGATGAGATCTCTCTTCCCATTATTATTTAATAATCATACTCCCTGATAACTAGGACAAAATTTATGTTGGATTGTGGCAGGCAAATGTCTGTGGGGATCTAAAATAAAGCATGCCATGCTAGGCTATATTTCTGATCTGGGGTGGGAGTAAGAGTGTCAGCGGGAGAGAGGTGTAACAATCTTGTATGAAATATGTTGTTTATCTGCACTTAATCGTCTGCTAAAACACACTTGTTTATATGTGTAAAAACCTGGTACATCTACTACACCACTTCAACAGAGAGTAGCATCACAAAAAAATGCATGCGGAAGTATGGCACCAGTTAAAAATATTAACTTTACTATATTAAATTTCTCACTAGCATGAGTCCTTTAAGCAAGGTGACAAATAATCATCATTATGTGGTCAGGAGTTCCTATATAAACTAAAAAACATTGTATCATAACCAGATCCCTACAAAAAACCCCTACTTCTCAGGTGGCTGATGGTCCCCCATTTTGAGCTGAGATATCCATTATTCACTTGCTTGCTTTGTTCTGTGTGAACATAAAAAAGTGCAATTAAAACTGTGTGCCACACGACTAGGTTGCCATCCAGTTCTTCAATTACTCAGTAAAATTGTCTTAAAAATTACTGTATAGCTAGAATATTGCTAAAGCCCCCTGAGCAGGCTAATTCCAATCTACTTAATGGAATTTTACTCAGATAAGCATACAAAATTACAAACCCCAATAATATTTCAACCGTAACTAAAACACAGGATGAAAAAAATCACTTTCAGCTTACTTACTTATTTAAATGTCCCTGTGTGCAGACAGAACCTCAACCTGTTTATGAAAAGTACAGCTAAGCTGACTTCTTTAATCTGCACATACAGGTTTTTGGATGTTGCCTCTGATCTAGTATGTGTTTCCCAGACATAAATAAGAAAACAGCAATTTGCTGGATGTCTAACTTCTTTCTTCTTTTTATCAAGTGTATCATTCTTTTTTCCTCTTTCCTTTATAAATTTCTTCCCATTCCTCACCTTCACACTTCTCTCTCCCTCATTTCTGGCATCTCATTTTCTCTTTGCTGTCATCATCTTCAGGTGAAAGAAAACTAAACTGAATTTATTCCCACTGTTACACTTTGTCACTCCAATAATTTGTCTAATTACATCCCAAATTTTGTTGCTGTGCCAGTGTTAAGTCCTAGCTCCTACTTTTAAGAGTTTTAGCCTTGAGGGTGACAGTTTCATAGCATCAGAGAAACCTAGCTGAGCATGCTATTCTTATGAAGACAAAGAAATCTCTAAAGTACCAAACGTTCATTCTTTGGGCTGCTTTGGAAACACGGAGATAGGCTTTTTGTCTGATACAATACCCATGAAGGGTGGCAGGGACTGCACTGGAGCAATATGCTCATTGAGCATAGCTAAAGAGTATGTGCAGCACGTTAGCTAAATAAAGTTGCAGTTAAATTCAATGTGTTCATCTACTGTAGAACGTGACAAAGCATTGCATTTACTACTGGAAAGGTCTGTGTGAATTGCAGGTGTCACAAAGAAAAATCTTTATATCCTCCGAATTCTCTGCAAGGAATATGGTAATAAGCTTTCTGAAATGTGTGGTTTAACATGTTTGGCCATGTATCACTAGTGAATGTATTTAAGTGTTAAAATTAGATTCTAGTGCCATTTTGCCTTCATATATCTAGATGAAATCTGATTTTATTCCACCTCTTTATCACCCCAGGGTTGTATCAATTTACAACTTACAGCCTCCTGAGAACTGTGAAATTCTAATACGTTTAACTGATTAGGGTTGTTTTCTCCCCTTAAGTATCTTCTCACTTACTGTCTGGTATTATTTTAAAAAACATAATATCTTCATCAGCCTATAAAACCAAATTTCCTTTGGGGGTAGAAGCGGGGCAGGGAAGAGGAGAGAGAAAGGAGTGGAAAATGAAGATAAAACCTTTGTATTCCAGTCAATATTAATATGCTATCCTGCCCAAAACAGCCATTCTGAATGTCTGGCTAATTCTACAAAATAGCCACAGTCATCTAATATACACTTAGCTTACAATCACCACCAAACAATTAGGCAAATTTTTAGCTGAACATGATCATCAGCATATAATGATGAAGATACAAGTACACAAGATGTGTAAGAGTCTCCAATTTCCCATTATCTTGGTTAACTATTTTAAACATGAATACCTTCCTGCTGCAAAACGTTTCTGTGGAAACCAAGCAAAAAATGTCTCCTTAAAATACTTCAGAAAGCAGAGGCAAATTTCTGGTTATAACCAAAGGATTGGGTTTTGCTTTTAGAGGTTTGTTTAGGTGGCTGGTTGCTTGGTTGGTTTGGTTTGTTTTACAGTGGTTGTTTACAGTGGATGTTTATCTGTCTGTAGTGTTTTGTTGGTTTTTTTTAATACAGTGCTCTAGATACTCCTATTTTAATGTATTACTTCAAAAAGCCTTATTACTAATGACAGAGTAATTACATACTACAACCTTACATACTACACAGCTATTCCATACTTTTAAGTCCTCAATCTCACGTGTAAGCACATAGTAACGCACAAGAAGTTATAAATAAAAGCCAAACTTCTGGCTTTAAAACTTGAATACAAAAAACTGATATTGCTGCTCTCAACTGTAAAGCTATAACTACTTCAGTGATGTTGAAAAATAAATGCCAAGTATTTTGAAGCAAACAGATGGAAGGATAGGCTGGTTTATATACCTAAATGTCTACTGATAATGGTAATGTTCTGTGACTGAGCACATGTAAAAAAATACAGTATATAAAGCAAAATTTGTTAATAGTGTTTAAAATTTGTTAAGTGAAGCAACGTATATCCCAGTCTTCATATTCTAATAGATATATATACCTTTTCATATATACCTCTAATACTTTCTTGAGACACATCTCCATTAGGTTTGAGGGAAGAACATTTTCACATTTGCTATGCATTCTCCAGTTTCTTCCTCTTAGATATCCTTAAGATCTCAGATACAAGAGAATATGGATAACGAAACTAATCAGTTTATGGACAAATTAAGATTCATCCCTAAACAGACCCCAGTTGATTCTTAGTAGCCTACATTTCCCTCTGGACCTATCCATTTCTCTGCTACATTAATTCAGACTTCCTTTAAACTTGCTTGGACCCTGGAGAACTATGCATTCACCTAGGCACTTACAATTTACAGCCCTTTTTCTGTTTGTATCTCACAGAATTTATCAAAAAGATTGAGCTGCTTGGTCAGGAAGATGAATTTTAAGAAGAGCATATGCATTAAAACAGACCAGCATCTCTTAAAAGTACACCTGTTTCTTGACTCTCTGCACATAAGAGACAGTAATTAAAACTTCTTCATATTCTTACAGCTGTAGATGGATGTAATTCAGCTCAGGGATTCAGCAAAACACAGGGAGTTAAATACAGCCTAATATATTCCTAATTAAACTTCTTTCACATCACCAAAAAATGTGACCTTCAAACTTCATTCTTTTTCCAAGCTTATTTCCATTTGCAATACCAAATTATTATTTTTGTAGAGGAAAAAAAAAATCACGTTTTATGACTGAATTACATGCATTTCAAGTTTCAGTGTGCAACTGTTATGAAATGTAAGATACTAATCCACTCTTCTCCTAACCATCATATTAACATCTAGTTTGTAAATGTACCACGTTTTAACTTTCAAAGTTGCTTTTTTTTTTAATATAAGCTTAAGAAATTCAAATTCCCTGTGGATTCAGGGAGACCACGATCTGCATCATACTAAAGATCCCTCTCTTTGCAATCTATATGTAAGTCCCCTAGCCAAAACTCTGTATTGATTCCTGAGATCTAACCAACATGTTACTGGAATTGATGGAGATACATACAGATAAATCTTTAATCTCACTCCATCAGATTCAGGATCATTTAAGCATGTTTTCAAGGAAAGTGGTGAGAATAAATTTATTGCACAGTCTGCCAATTAGGTAACAGACTCTGCAGATTTTTGGGGACCTACAGAAGACCTGACATACTCCCCATAAGAACTGTCAGTCATTACCATTTTCATTCCTCCTGTTTTCCTCCATCCCCACAAAAATATCCTGGCTGGCTGAGCTGATGCAAAACTATTGACAGGAAATGAGGCACAACTACTAAAAAGACCACATAGTCTGGGAAGATGACAGAGCATGAGAGGCAGACTGGTCCCTTTCTTCACAAGGTAAGAAAAATGCTTTTAAAACTGACAGAATTATCAGGGGAAAAACCCAGAACTACAGTTTTCACCTCAGTACACCTTGTCAGAGTAAATACCATCTTGCTAAAGAACAGAGAGATAGAAAAGTATTTTTTTTCCAATAGCTGTATCCAGGAAAAGGGTTCCTAGGAATTTACATTCCTATAAATACCATCATTATATTGGTTGGCCTTTTAATGATACTTTTGCATGGAAAACCTCTCAAAACCAGAAATCCAGAGATGAGGATTGACACTTCTGTGCAGATTATGTGAAATACACTTTTACAAAAACATCACAGTGAACAAACACTTTTTGGAGAAATGGGTGGTAGATGTGCATCAGTGCATGTCTATCACTTAAAAGCATGTCTTTTATATTGATACTTTCCTGTATGTTTTGCGTACAGAAAATGGCTCATAGAAGATATACTGAAAGGCTGACTTGCTTTATGTCAGTTCAGTATTTTGTATTTACCCTTACATGCCCTTTCCTTCTTTGAAGACAACTAGATACACTGCACAAGCTCCTGATTGATTCCTCGCTAGACTCCACATGGATTCAATCACTAACAGCAACAAGCATCCATCCACATGAATGTCATTGTATTCTCAGGTTTCAATAGCAAAATATGCATAATTTCCAACAACAGTATATCCAATAAAACACGTGTTTAAAAATTGTTTAATTCACTGAAAGGCTGCCACAATTACTAAGAATGTCACAAATTAGTCTGAGAAACACAGGTCCCAATAATCGTTATTTTCCTGTTTCATCTCTCACGTAACTTTGCAAATTCTACTGTAGTCCAAATACTGCAGAAAGCTCTCTGAAGAAGCAATCTTACTAAAAAATTTAAAAAATCCAAACCACTCTTTCTTCCTATTAAATTTCACTGTATCAAGTTTGGAAAAAAGAACTCATGGGAAATCACAAACACCCTAATTGTTGCATACTACTTATACTGCCTGTAACTATCAAAATACTTCTTCTTTAGTCGATCTATACTGTGATAATTGGTTTTATTCCTCAGAAGAAATTAAATTCTTATCTTTCACATTTTGGTACATCTCATTTGTAACATAACTTATGATATTTAAAAAATTAACTTTAGGAACACTGCAAGGAAAACTAGACAGTTGTGACTGTGTTTCTTTTATTTCCACTGGGGCTAGCATGTAAAAAACCAGTGAAGTTGACATTCACTTGAAGACCAGTGAGTTCACATTTCAGTTCTAAAGACAGCTTACATCAAAACTGACACAATAGTCTTACATTCACCTCGATTGATAAGGAATTCACTTTTCTTATTACTGTTGTATTCACAGATAACCTCTGCTGAAGAAACGGAAAGCCTAGGCCTAAGCATGCTGGCACCAGAAATGCTTTCAAGCTTTCCTGACCTCACCAGATTTGATCACAGCCCCATTAATTTTTACAAACTACATATCAAAAAGATGTTACGTAGCTGTAGTTGTGAAATACTTTCATTATTGCAATCAGAAAATAATCAAATTCTAGGAAACTAACAGAACTGAGTGTAAATATTAAATGCAACATTAGCCTAGTACTGGCATTCACAATTTAAGATTATGAGCTTAAATGGCAAACACTGCACCTTGGGTAAGTGTCTTGGAACAGCAACGCTCAGCCTACAGCATCTAAGGCAGACTGAGAAGTATTTGTATCTAGATATACAATGGTCAAAACCTATGGCAAGAATAGCAGCTCAACACCATGTACAGAGTGTTTTAAAGAGCTTCTCACACAGCTTGCTTGCAGCTGAGGTAATTAACTTGGAGTTACAAAACCTTTATGTTCTAATCAGTTACACATCTAATATTGGGTCTGAAGCTGGACTAAGAGGTAGCTCAAATTGTGATCCTAACCACTCAGGAAGCCACCCCTTTGTTCTTACCTAAACGCCAGATAAAACCTCATTTGTCCAAAGAAGAAACCTGGGTTGTTATCATCCACATCCAGAGATACAGATGAGACAGAAATATTATATGGTGAAGTCATGCAGATGACTAACATTTTAAGGATTTATACCTCCATTTAAGAATGGAGGAAGCTGGCACCTTTTTGAATTATTAGCTTCTGGGCCTACCTGGTTCAGTAAGAAACTGCAATGCTGTATTGTTTTACCACAAAAAGCCATTTTTTCTTCATCACTGGAATACCTGAAAGTATCTATTGTTTCTACTGAGGCACAAGAAAAGACGTTGGATAAAAGATGCCAGCCGTGAGAAAAAACATCTAAGGAAGCTCAGATCCACAGGAAATCAATGTAACTGATGTGAAAACACTCTTTCAAGAATCTGCTTAAATATTTACAAAATGTTGAGATTAGATAATTTGTGAATTAGTTATTTTTGTTTGAAATGGGTGACTCGGAGTATCACCAATTTGGATTTTGTTAGGCTGACCAGCAAAGATAAAATGTTTGGGGCTTTTTTTTTCTGTGCTAAAGGGATGTTAATGCCTGTCAGCAAGTATGTGTTTGATCTCCAGTGGGCAAATCATTCCAACAGCTAGCAACTGGGGGCTTGCATACAAATCTCAGCTGCTGAAAAACAGGGAAGTCATGCAGGAATGAGGAGTGTTAACTAGCAGTCTACTCATCAGGATGAAAGACAGAACTCTTAGGGAATAAGACTGTTAGTAAAGTAATGTATATTTTATCCTTTTAAAAATTTATTTATTTTTATGAGGAAGTCACCTACTTACAATTTTTACTGTATTTTAAACTCTGTAGTATATTTACAGCTTTTGCTACAATGCTCACAATTTACAAATAAGTAGTATTTGTAATAATCTCTTACAAATAATCTCTTCTTCCGTAAGGAACCCAGCAAAGCCTTGAACCAGAGCTACTTGTGTTTGTATCAAGGACACACTGATATCAGAGTGTGAACAAAATTATGTTGCATTAAAAGCCTGACCAAGTAAACACCAATATTTCTCAGGCAACGTGCCACAGTGCAAAACTGGAAGAGGTCATTAAAACCAAAGTTTCTCAAAAAATCTTCTTCTTTTTACAAGAATTAGAAAAAGGTTATGTGGTCTTTTCTCATTATGACTCCACAAAATTAACAGGAATGTGGAAACAACCACTTATGATGCAATCAAGCAACAACTTTCTCTTATTTGTCACTGAAAGTTACACACATTCTAATGACACGTAAGTAGCTGTTTTGGATTTCAGACAATGGAATTTCAGCAATCTTGCTTTGTTACTTCTGCTGACAAGTTATTTAAAGTTTGATGCAGTGGAGTGGTGTGAATTCTCACTGCTTACTGAAAACTGGACGAAGTGCTAAGGACAGAAAGTACAAGTTCTGTGTGTTTTCACATACATCAAAAATGAAAGGAGATCTCTCACCCACAGTTTCCTTCAAAGCCAGACCATGAACATAAGTGTAGAAGTAATATCCTCTCAGGAAAGAAAAAAAACCAATTTTTGGCTAATGTAAGCAATTCAAAAGAGGGTATCAAATCCCTTTTTATTTTCTTCAAGTCTGTGTGCTATTGAATTACAGTTCATAGAGGACGCTTTAAAAGAGAGTGAGCAATATGAAGGCATACAGTACTAGATTTGGATTATTTTAGAGATGGCGGGAGCACAATCCAGTAGTCAGGCCAGCTGCAATGGTTTCAATAATTATCAAAACCAAGATACTTTTTATGCTTCTTTCTCAAAATGAATCTGTTTAGCTCCAAATTAATTACATTCTTCTCTTTCAAGACAGCACTGTATGATGCAAAACTAAAATGGTAAAGCAAGGAATAAAAAGTGCATGTGGTGTAATCCTTTCACAAAGATAGACACAAGATTAATATTTGAACTAAAAATGTCTTTTTTATCTTTCTAACACATGAGTTCTTCGAAGGGAAAAATGGAATAGTAAGATGTTACAGGTCAGTTTGCAAATACTATTTTCTTAGAATCATACATCATTTATGTTGGAAAAGACCCCCAAGTTCACTGAGCCCAACCTTTGACCAAACAGCACCATTCCAACTAAAAAACAGCACTAAATGCCACGTCCAGTCATTTCTTGACCAATTCCCCTACCACCTTTCTGGGCAGTCCATTCCAGTGTTCAACAACCCTTTCCAGGACAAATTTCTTCCTGATGTCCAACATGAACTGCCCCTGGAGCAGCTGGAGGCTATTTCCTCTTGTCCTGCTGCTAGTTCCCTACCTTTCTACAACCTTCTTTGAGGTAGCTCTTAGTACCATGTCCAGCTGCATTCAAGGTGTAAAACTGGTCACTGACCAGCAGAAAAATGAACTAAAAAAACGAATGGGTGGCAACTGAACTGGTGAACCAGAAAAACAGCCTGATGATCCTAGTCAGGATCAGGGTGACAGCAGTCTTCATAAAAGAGCATATCAAGAATATCTGTGCTTTCTTACTGGTGTGACAGTATTAACAGTTGAACACACACTAAAGGGAGATACCACTGGATTCCAGGCTTGAGAAATGTTTTGTATTTGTTGAAGAAAGTCATTCCAAAACCCTGCAGAGAAGACTGAATTGCTCAAATTGCAAACCAGTATCGTTAATGAGAACAAATAGTCTAACATACTTGGGAGCATTATTTTGAAAGGATTAAAACACTATTGTGAGAGAGAATTAACACTATCTGGATTATTTTGTTGATCTTGGAGATAAACAGCTTGATTGGTTTACAACCATAAACTAGGCAGAACTCTATAGTCAGGTAAAGGTTAAGGAATACACAGATCCAACAGTTGATCTGCCAGTTGGCAACCCACTTGTCAAACTGATAAATACAGTACTTGGGGTTTTGTGGCATTGGTTTTGCTAAAGCTGAAACCTACAGAGATATAAAGTTCTAGAATGCAATAACAAAGTCTGATACTAAAAGAGAAAGGGCCAGCTGAATAAACTGCATATCTGTATCACCAAGAACTTTGATAAATATTCACAGTGAGTTTTTGTAGTTGAACTAAAATGTTTCTCTAGTAATTGTTCATATTTTCTGTGTGTTGAAAATATTGAAATGTTAAAATAAACACATGGGAGGTCAAAAGCTGCAAGCCATTTAACAATAGCTATCCTTGGTACAACAGCGAATGAAGATCCAGAATACTGAAGATCCAGAAAGACTTCCCATTCCTCTTTTCTTCTGGGAAATAAAACTTTCCTTTCTGAAATACACCCTTCAAGATTAATGTGAATGACAAGAGATTCTTATCTTAAAACATATTCCATTGTAAGAAGAAAAGAGAGATTTTTACCTCCACTAGCAAAAACACAGCCATAAGTCAGAGAGCAATGATTTTCCTCTGTTCAGCACTCGTAAGGGTTCATCTGAGACACTGCATCCAGTCCTGCACAGCCCCAGTACAGGACAGATGTTTGGAAACTGTGAGGAGTTGATCTGAATGGTTATTATCTGGATGAACCAAATGTGAAGAGAGACGCTAGAAGAAGGTTTGCTTAGTTTGTAACGGGGTTAAGAATGGGGAATCTAACTGCAGTCCTACTGCCCTGGGGTAATCCCTAATGTTATTGTATTCCATATCTATCTGTGCCCAGAAATTGTCACTGAATCTCTACGACCCTACAAATGAGAACCCTGCAGTGGGGGGTGTGCTATTGCAGGTGCTTTTACAATCATCTCTTGCAGGTGGTTTCATGGTTTTTGCCATGTGGTATTTGCTTGACTGGCTGTTTGGTTTTGCCTTAAGCAGAGATTTTCTCCTTTTGGGGTTCTGTTTTCATTTTTGTTTTTCTTTTTTCTCATCTCTGAGAGGCTTCAGTAGGGGTTTTGGGCTGCCCTGGGGAGGGTTCTGCAGGTGCCTGCCCACAGTTGAGGCACTGGCCAGCAGCAGCACAGCAGACCCACTCCAGCCTGGGTCGCCAGTGGCTCAGCAGCAGTGCCCAGCCGGGGAGAGGAAACACCGAGTGCCCGGGGCCAGCGGCTTTGCCTGCCGTGCCCTCCCTGTTGTGCCTTCTGTGGAGAGGGTGCCAGCCCTGGATGAGCCGTCAGATCTTCATCTGCTGCTGGAACTGCTCTGTGAGCTCCTGCCTTCCTGCGAGGGATCTGATGCCATCCTGTCCCTTTGTCCTACAAGCCCGAGGCTGTCCCTGCTGGGCACCATTTCAGGAAGGGCATTTATGGTCTCTTTGTTCGTGTGGCAGATCCTGAGTTTTTAGCAGTTTGCTATCTAGCAGTTATTTACTGTTACCTTTTTTATTCTTACCTGTTGCCACTTTGGTTTGTACTAAACTGTAGTTTTTTTCACTTATATCTGCTGGTATCTCATTCACTGGTGGTGGGAAGGGCTTAGTTGGAATCAAGGAGGAAGTTACTCATTTCAGACTGCCACCTCTTTAATTCTGTCTCAAATCTCTACACCTATATGTAACAACTGTAGCATTAAAATGTATCTCTGTGACAGGTGAGTTTAGTTTATCCTGTTAAATACTAGAGATCTTACCTGTATAGGGAGTTCACCTCATAACAAAGAATGATGTTTGGCAACAAATAATAACCAGCCCTTAGCTGAGGAATTGACAAGGAATACAATTTCAATCCATTCATGAGCATTCAATTTCTTCAAGTAATTCTCACAGGGAGTGGATCCAAATGAAATCCACAAAAGTTGGCAACTACACCTTTTAGATGGCCACTGTTCTTCACTCTTAAAAAAAGACCTAGATCTGGATGCACAAGTAATTTTAACAGATATTGACTGATAAGCAGTGAGATTAGACAGACATATGATCTAGATAACTTGGCTGGAAGCCAGTGAAGTTCACAAGAGACAAGGCTGTTGAATAGTCAGTCTTGTAATCTGAAGAGCTACTGGCCTCCTGCTGTTTATCACTACCAGTTTAAAAGTGCTGCAACTGGACTGTAATTAAAGTATTCCAGCACAAACTTCCATAGCTCTGAAACTTTAAAAGGAGTAAAACATCCATAAAGAGCAAGTGTAAGAGTATACCCAAAGGGTCCAGAGCTCTTGGATAAAAAATTGCCACTATTACTCAGCTACACCTCTAGATACTACCATTCAGAGCATCACTGGGCCGCAGGGCTCTTGGTGTAGAGGCAAAATGCTGTGGTCAGATAATACAAGGTGCTAGATTACCTTCAACCACTAAAATGTGTTTAATAGGAAGTCAATACATTAATTTTGCATTAGTGGTTGCATAGCCCATTCTCTCAGAATCTAAGACAGCATAAAAACGCAAGGCTGGCATAAACTCTGTCTTAGCAGTATATATTCTGGTTAGTGTGACAGAATGGCTATCTTGTACCCAACATTACAATTCTTCTGTGAGCAATCTGGCAGTGCAGAGATATAGTATTAATGATTGGGAAATCATGCCTTGACTCCATGGCGTTAACCTAATTGTGAAATTATACTTTATTTATTTCACAGCTGGGTACTGACTGGCTATGAATTGAACTGAAAATGCTATTTACAGGCCAGTATACAGCAATACTTCCAAGCAAACAAGACTTAAGAGGTGAAGATAGATATCAAAATGGGTCTGTAAACTACCTTGCTGAATGCTCTTACTCAAATCTGCCTGGAATATTTCACTACTCTGAAGCCATACCAAAATGAATCTCATAGGGCATTATTCAGACGATAATAACAACAGTGGCTACTAGACAATGCTGTATTTTCTACACTACTCTTTAATGCAGCATGGCATCATCTCCCTAGTGTTGCAGTTTCCTGCATAATATGTTTTGCTAACACTGTTTTATGGAAACCAAGAAACACTGACAGAGATTCACATTCAAAACCTACACAAATTAATGAAATTTTAAGGCAATTTACTTTAGTTACTTCATGAAATCCCAGCATCCCACTGCTTCTCACTGCTGACTACAAAAAGCTCCAAAATCTTCTCTAGTTGAACGACTACAGTTCAAAAACACAAAACAATGCAAGGATTTTAACACCAAATATAATTTTATCACAAATCACGTTTCCCACCCTGACCATGGTCATTTAAATGGCTTCACAATCAAGAAAATGTGTGAAATCAATTGTGACCAGGGATTACAAAGAAAGTAATTAGTTCGTGCAAATAAATCTAGAAATCAACATAGACATTAGAAAATACAGACCTGAGGATCAAGAGTCTGCAAGAGTGGCTTTTGTCCAGCCCTGCCATCACTCTGTGTTCTAGGAGCCAGGAGGAAAAGACAGTCCTGCTTTTGCCATCCCTGCAATACCCAAATAGATTATACCTGGGCTTCAGTAATAGCCCATCCCTGTATTTCTATGGCAAAAAGCAGTTTCGATGGACTACAGTGACAGATCAACATAAAGTCCATCTATTAAAAAAAATGTACCTTCAATCAGCTTATCCTGTTGAATAAGGGTTTGACTAGAGTGCTTCACTAGCAACAGAGAAAAATTTTTTAAAGATATTTTTTTTAAAAATCAAGTAAAAATGTTAGGTTTTGCAGTGTTAAAAACTTTCTGTTCCATCAGTGCAATAAATTTATTTAACATCTTTAGTTAAGTAAGCAAATTTTAAGAATCTCTCATTCACTTGACGGTAAAGTCTCAAAGTATATTATTTAATTTGTTTGGGTTTTTGTTGTGTTTTTTGTAGTTGCTTTCCAGTGAACTGCGGTGAACATGTTACTTGGACTTTTTCCTTTTTTGGGGGGGCCTCCTATCAGGAAGCCTATCCACTCTAGATCAGAAATGCACTACCAGTATCTAGTGCCAAACAAAAAAATCTTGCCCTAAAACCTGTGGGTAAATATTAGGTGTATTTATGCAGCATTCATTCCTTAAAATCTCATATTGTGTTCTTTAAAACATTTTTTTTCTTCAAGCTTTTTTGAATAACAGGGAGGAAAAAGGCACCCAAAATAAACTCACTGAAGAGATAATTTCTAACAAAAATGAAATATGCTCAAGGGCATCCATATTTTATGTAAATGCTAAGCATGAAATCATTTTATTAGGGTTAAGATAAATATCAGTGGACAAAAGGGGGGAATGGAACAGGGTACAAGTATCAGATTTTACTATATTCACTGAATTAATACTACACCAGTGTAAATTAAAGAACTACAATGGTGTACACAAATGTATAAAAACGTATACAAGTGAGCTTTCCAGCATCCCTGAGAACTTACCAAAGACATACTACATCTGTTCACAGGTTTGTGTGTCGTCTGCAGCACAGCATGAGATTAGACTGGCTATACAGTCTAACGCTTTCTTGATAAGTTTACCTAGCCACAGCTCTGATGTGCAGTTCTCCCTTTCACAGAAAGATGAAATGACTTGCAAACACTTATGCTGACTTCATTTTCCTCTTGATCCTCAACACTAACAGCTGAAGTTTTAAAAGTGGCACTTTTGAAAAAGCTTAGGAGACTGTAAGAGTGGTAACTTGCCTCATACATAATTTCTACTAGCAGTTTGTAATTTTTTACTAGGAGTAAAGTGCAGATCTGTATAAATCAGTAAATTCAGTTTCCTCATGTTGTAATGAAGAGCGGTAACACCTTGACTCTTGAGATACTTTTATTTATTTTCAACCCAGGTTTGGACATCTTTTGCATGAGAGATGATGTGAACTTCTATATTACCTAGATTCTACTTTCACAGTCCAACACAAAATGTTAAATGACACAATGTATTTCTTAAAAAAACCCTCATGCCTAAAATATGAAAAAGTTTCTATCAAAAAAATTAAGTGAAACCTCATTTGAAAATTACTTGGGTTTTCAAAAAACCCAATTAATTAACAAGAAGGTTTTAGGCAAAACCATCTGTCCATTTCAAAAGACAATTAATAACTTTGCCCAGAATATTAAATCTTACATGGCCATAGAAGTACCAACACGTAATTCAATACTGTACCATCTTACTAGAGGGAAAATGTAGACTAGCTCTTTCATAAACTCTATTAAAAATATATGAGATATTTTTGTTTTGGAAAATTTAATTTTTTTAATCCATAACCCTTAAATGTCACACACACTAAAAACCCACATGCATTCTAACAAAGCAGATCAGAAGCAGGCAGCATATTTTAATTACAATAGGGCTATTAGCATGGAATCAGAATGCCAGTCTTAACATGAGCAGGTCACATATCTGCACAGCAAGCAGACTGACAATACAAATTTTCTCAATATGCAAACCTTTTGTCCCAAACTATTTTTGTGAAAATTGTGACATATGCATTTTTTTACAGACAGGATAAAACAAGTAAGTGTCATTACTGTTAAAACGCACACCTGTATTTGGTTTTGCCCAAGTAGAACTGGCAAAGGACAGAAAAAATAAATTAAATAGGGAGAAACTTACCATTAAACAAAACTAAGCTAGAACATGCTTTTTTTCCTGTATTAGAAATTATTTCAACAAGAGACTTGAAGCATGTTATAGGAATATCTAGTAATACCATGGAAGCCAGAGATACAATCTTGGAGAAGGAAGCCATTTCCTTTGTAGAATCACAGACTTGCTTGTGTTGGCAGGGACCCTAAGGGTCATCTCGTTCCAGTCTTTCTGGAGTGGGCAAGGATGCCATTCACTGGATCAGGTTGCTCAGGAACCCACCCAATCTGGCCTTGAACACTTCCAGAGATGGAAAGTGCAACAGATTTTCTTTTGCAATATCAGAAAATCAAAGAATTCTGAAAAACATAGGCATATTTGATGCTTGACTCCATTCCTAATCCAAGTTGATGCTAAAGCCCTCTACAAACTTTTCAAACTGGAAATCACCTCAGTGGTCTAGAAAGAAACACCTTTTGTCATGTTCTGCTAACCAGAACTTCAACTCCATTTAAATTCCACCAATTTCAATTGGTAATCACTCTTCAGAGTTTCTCTTCTCTCTTCATGCATTTTCAGGTTAAGTATTTCAAACGCTTTGGTATTGCTGTCAAAGGTCCATGAAACAGTTTATCGGGACCTCAAAAGTCACCAAATACTAATTTATTTTTAACAAATCTACTTACATTATGAAAAGAACCCTTCTGTGCATGTGTTTAATTGACAAAATAAACTTGGATATACATTACTGGTCGTTACAATTTTTGTTTAGTGTTACAGAATTAGACCAAACTGGTGCTTCATTTTAATTCCACCTCAGAACACAAAACCTGACCAATTCTCATGCAAGTCACCCCATGGGTCAAAATGCCAGAAATTATGGAACAAAGATTTGGAATGTAAAAGGTAAAGGAAATGTGAGGTAAAGCTTCCCTTAAAAGATAATTAGCTTTCCAGATTAAAAAATAGATAATATTTTCAGATTTCTTCAGCTTCACTGTGAACACACTGAAACCAATGGCTTTAAAGGGAGTATCTGTCCATTCCCATCAGACACCTTTCAGAATTCAGCTGGATTTCTGGAGTCTCATGTGAATTTATTCGTCCATAAACCTCAACAGACATCTATTCATAAGCTCATCCCATCCTTCCTAAACTCACATAAAAAGTTTGCAACCACACTTTTGGGCACAGCTTTCCAAAGGATTATTACTTATATGACCATACCAACAATTTAGCTTCAATTAAAAACACTTCCTGATGTATCAGCTCTGTTTATAAAGTTAGTATGAGTCAATGACAGTTGTATCGCTAATCTCAGTAAATGCCTTCCCTCCGTCTGTTAATTGTCATGCCATTGCCAAACCGATGGGAACATATTAAGTTTCTGCTTAAAGGTTATTCTGCATTTTATCCACTCAGCTTTAGAAAGATATATTTTATAATGCAATAATGAGGATTTGCCTGAACTCCCAAAGCACCTTAACTCTCAGTTCCATTTTTTTCCACCTTTATTCCAGCTTCTCTTTACTGAAGAATCTAGTTTCCTCTCTATACACAGAACTCTGTTTTTGAGGTCTTCACTTCCTTTCAGGAAAAAAAACATGCTTAACTCCAGGAAAAGGCGAAATAGGACTTTGAAATGCGAATGAACTTTAGAAAAGCATGATTTCCTGCTTTTAGTTCTATTTTTAAAAGTAAGAATCCATGTGGATTCTGAAAAAAATATTATTATTATACTCATTATGAAATTACATTGGTAATAAAACAGAACTATTGCTCACCATCAACCCTCTTGCAAATATGTATTTTTTCTACAATATTTTTTTCGACACCTGGATAATGCCTTCAATTTTACATTTCCATTCCTGAAGTCCCTTTTGTAAAATGGTTGCTGTCCTTTAGAATTTGGCATTCCAGAACATTATATTATTTTTAAGTAAACACAAAGTACAAAGTTACAAAGTACAGTAACTGATTCAATTGTAGTTTCTGCAGATTTAGTACATATAGTTTCTTTAACACTCACACTTTTCAAATTTCAGAACCCAATGATCCCTTTTTCTATCACATGTTGGATAAAAATAAATGTGTTAACTACTAATAAGCATTACAATTACAGTAAAAATACAAAAAATCTTATTCAGACTATGAAAAGGATGATTTATGGGGGTTTTTTTTTGATTCATGTTTTTCCTGCCAAAGTGTTTACTGCTTCTCTAGACGGTAAAATATTTTTCCTTCCTTGTGCAACCCCCCTATGCAAGGTTATCACTTCAATTCATCTACTCACTCCCTTTATTTCATTAAAATGTAGTCTGCTGCTCTACTGTAGAAATTCCCAACCTGCTGCTAAACACTAGACTCTGCCTAAACATGTCTAAAAACGCTTCAAGATTTCATACAGCTTTAGGTGACAGCATATTAACATAAAAAAGGATTTCCACCCAGACAAATCTGATAATGACTTGCTATAGTTGTCAACTGTTCATCTGCTTATGTTAAAAGACAGCTGATTTCTATGCATATGCAACTGGTTGAAGCAGCACAGTTCAGGAGAGCTCCGCTGACGTACTTTTACCCATAAGGAGCAAACTGGGTATGTGAGTCAACTTTTCAAATCCACAAAGACTTTCAGGCAGAAGAATGTAGTTAGATGTTACATTCTCATAGTAACTTAGCTTCTTCAAACCATTGCAAAGCTGGTATGCAACTGCATGGCAGGAAGCACCACCCCAAAATTGAACGTGAAGCAGATTTTCCTTCTTCTACCAAGATTTCAGAGAGTTTTTCAATAATAAACTACCAACTTGTCTGAATTTAGTAAGTAAAAGAATACATATTTCTTGAAAAGTACTTAATCCCTAATACACTTTATTACAGCACACAAAACACCTTTTAGAGCACTAGTACCCATGAAATTGCTTTATGTTTTTACAAAAATCAAGAACATTTTATTACTGGATTGGGGGTTGTTTTGTTTGTTGCTGGGGTTCTGTTTGTTTGATTCTTTGTTTTCGGATCTAAGCAGCTAAAATTCTATCTAAAGGATAAAAAGGACATTTGGGTAGACCCCTCAAATTTCTTAGTCATAGATGGAGTTTACTGGAAGCTGAACAAGAATAATACTGGAACATCCATGTATGTCAACATTTAAATCCAATTTATTTACTTTCTAAGATTGTATCTTTTTCCTCACCAAAAGCAGTGTGATGTTCTTCACCAAGGTTTCTGCTTATCACGTAAAACTTCTAATTAAGAACAAAGAAATATTTTCATAATCTTTAACAGAATTCTGTGCTTTTTGTTGGCAATTGTATTAACTCTAATTAACACTAAGGTTTTTAATAAATACATTATGTCCACTGCTTTTTTATAGAAATAAACAATAGGCAAGCTTATTATTCTCCTAATACAAAAAAAAAAGGACAAGAACACTATAAAGCCATAATTTACTGTAATAACTTGATGAATCTTGAGTTATAAAATAACACCCAGTGTTTAGTGTTCTGCAGGAAAGCAAGAGAAATGAGACGTAAAAGAGGAAAAAAATACACAAGACATATACTGTGCATATAGGGAAATATTTTAAGATGCTGAAAGTGATCTTCTCTCTCCAAATATGTGTCACAGCATTATTCAGGGAACAGTATCTACACCTAAGCAATTGTTAACATTAGCATAACAGTTATTTAAATTCATTTCGGTTCAAGCCTGTTATGCTTATAAAATTCAGCACAATGGAAGTACAGTTCTAGCTGAAGATCTTGCTGCATCTCTAGCTCCCTTTGCAAGAATCTGAAGAAACACAGGCTGCAGAGAGAATCTTTGTTCTTCATTTAGCCACTTTTCCATGTTGACAGCTTTGCTGTTTGATTTTTGTCTTTATAGCAATGAAGAAAAAACAAAGAACTTGTTGAATGCACATTATTGCCTTGGTCCTTCTGTAGAGAAGTAGTTTAGTATTTGATAACTCTGCAAATTTAGTGGCACTTGTGTAACAAAAACCAGCTCAACATTTGGACAGCTTATGATTTCACAGTGCATCTGCAGAGGTCATACATAATACATACTTTTCTGAGGTTCATCCAAATAAAAGGAACTGAACAAACAGCAATCTGTGCTGATGACATTGACGTAATCATAGCTGGAAAATGTAATGCTGCACTGAATATCATGTTAAAATTATATTGCAATAGCTAGTTTGAATATTTAGAAAGTTCAGCATATCTAGTGCCCATATATGCAGAGAAATATTATATATAGTATTCTACATCATCAAGCATGAAGCGTACACGACATCTAAAAAGAGAAAGGGAATAAAGATCCTAAGGAGCACTGAGAACTTTGTATTTAACATCACATCACTGGTATAATCCTACACCACAAAATGTAGAGAGGAGTGACCAGTACAAAGGCAGGGAGAAAATTAGAAGTAATTAATTATTGAGATGCTGGAAGATAGTTTACCTCAGCTCCCCCAAATTCTTTAACAATGCAGGATTCCTTAAGTTTATTGCAGAGCATAAATACAGGAGGAGCTTAAATATGACTGAGAGAGAAAAAAGAGGGTAAAAGAACATTGTAATGAAAACAAATGGACATAAATTAGCCAAATATTCACCCCAAACTGAAGTGAAGGTTCCTAAACACTGTGACAGAGAAGCCTGGAAGAGTCTTGCCATCAAACTAATGGGGAAAAAAATCTGAATTAGTTTTATAATGAAGATCAGAGAATTTACACAGGTGCTATATTACAGAGCAATCTAATGAAAGCAAGGAAATAATAGCAGATTTTTAGCTCCATATTCTTAAATTCTCATCTTAAGAGTGATGCACCCTAAATCAGAAGACATCTCGGAGTGCTATATCACTAAATATATTAGAACAAAGTAAATTTCAGAGGTATTAGAGAATATTAGTTTCTCAAAGCATGCTAAATATTAAGCCACATTAAAAATAAACCAAAAATCCACTGGATATTGACAGCTAAGGTCAGCTAGTGCCACAAGCCTCCACTGAATCTTAAAATCATGAAGCTCAAAACAAACAAGCAGCCACCCACATACCTTACTCTCTGCCCATTGATTGCAATGCTGTTGCCAGTATGACCCAAGATGACATAAAGTTTTCAGTTTTACTTCCGACACATCATCAATACCAACATGTACCTTAACTTCTATCACACCTACAAAATCTCAGAAGCAGGCTTTCTACTACTGTGAAGTGACAGAGTAGTATATCAGATTGTCAGTCCATTTGTTTATTTTGCTTCAGCATATGTGACAGCTTGTAAGATAAAAATCCACTCTGCCCCGACGCTCAGTTTTGTGCACCATCCCCGAGATGCTAGGTACTCTAACCAGCATCTCTCCCACACCTAATTTTCCATCAGACATCCTAAACCATGTTAGAGTCAGTGATGTCAGAAATAGCTTCAGGGAATATTGTGTATTGTCACTGTGAAACAGGCACAGCAGGTTACTTCAGAGAATAATCTCTTTCATTAAAATTTTAAGAAGTGAAATATCATTAGATGATTCATTCCCTGAAATCTGTATTGTTTTGTAAAATAATTGAAAAAGGAGTTCATTGATCCATGTTTTACTTTTTTCCCCCCTCTAATTCTCTTGGGCACAGAGGAAAGAAAGTCTTCAAAACTCTCAGAAGCAGTTTGTTTTACTCCTGCATTTGAGACGAGTTCCAAAAGGGCCAATCTGCAGCTAAATGAACACACAGAGAATATTTAATTTTGCTACCATCATAGCACTGATTTCTACACAACAGAAAGAAAACATTCTCAGTCAGCTCTTGTCCAAATTGAAAATCTCCAATCTTCCTATCTGTTTCCATATCATCTCATCTCCTACAGCTTATTGCTTCTGCACCAAAAAACC
>VYZQ01000151.1:41129-56620 GCA_013400655.1 Mystacornis crossleyi
AAGCTCTAGGAAGAAGGCAAAATAAACAGTCCTGAACATCAGGATTGCCACTAAATTACACTTTAAATCATATTTACAAGTAATCAGGCTGCTCATTTTCTTAGATTAACAAGATAATAGCATATGTATTTTAAATGCTCAGGTTACTACTCAGAATATCCTCATGAGATATTTATTGGAAGAGGATAATGTGACAGTGTGACACTTCTTGCAAGGAAACTTAGGAAACTGTTCTACATGACTAGAAGTTTATATTATCATCAATCCTTTTAAATAAAGTTGTTTAATTGTAGTATAACAGGTCAGCATTGCTGGTTTTAGCATTGTTGAAAACTATAATATATTGCTTCAGATAATAAGCAGCTTATGTGATTTCAGTTAATAAGGAGGCAAGATTGCTGTGGTTATCTAAGAAAAGGATTAAAGAACAAAGCTACAGTTTCTTCACTTCAAGGGTTGTCCTGAAATGAGTAACAGTCTGCCCTTAAAGACATATGCTCAAGTAACTCTACTTTTCCACACATGGTACAAAATCAACTTCCTTTAATTTTGCTAGAACAAAGTCAAAAAAATTAAAATTTTAGAAAAAGCTCATGTGGAGTGTTCCAGGTTCATCTGCTGACACAGACCTTTATTGAACAGAAGTAAAACCAGTGAGCTTGCACAAAAGTAACTTTTCTCAAGTTTTTTCAAGAAAGTTACTGCTACAAATTAACACTGAAATAATTATTCTCTTAAGATTAAAATTCATAGATTAAAGGTGCTGCAGCTTTGCCTGTAAAAGCAAATACTGAAATATATAACTTCCTGAATTACAAGAAAGCTGGTGTGTGCAGCAACTTCAGCTGCATCTGTTTTGAAAGAGGAACTTGCAATACTTTGGTGGATTTCCTCCATCTTCCCTCACCTCTGATCGGAACTGCTTTCAGTAAGTGCCTCTTTGTGGAATGCTGCTGGAACACACCACTGCCTGTACGTTTGCTTTCGGTGCACTCACAAGCAATTATTCTGCCTGACCATTGTCCAGTTTTTTTCCAGTGTCATCAGGCAATTTAATAAAAAAAACAAGAAGCCCTCCTGTGAACAGTGAAGTTTAAATATTTTCCAGTTATCTGGATTTTTCTAGCCACTAGGATTCCCAAATAGATTGTGCAGTATCGTTACCTGCGTTTGCTAGCTGCCCACTCCTTAAAGCTGAGGCCAGGCAATTCCATCCAGTCTCCAAAACTGATGGTTAGCATAGAGCCTTCCATGGACTATGGAGAAAACAGGAAGATGCATGACCAGACACATTTCAAATTTATATAAAAACCAGTGAAGCTCTTCTCATTGTACTCATTTAGAGCAACAAAATACCAGAACACAACATAAGACCAGGACATTACATGAAGAACTGATGAACTATTTTTGTGTTACATTTAGATAATAAGCAACCATATGAGCTAATAAAGACAAAGGTGAAGAGAGAGCATGTGAAAGGGAAACTAAAAGCAAGTCATTTAAAATACAAAAGAGGAAGAAAAACATGTGAAAGCAGCATCACATAAAGACATCAAGATTTAAGATTTTGTATAAAAGCACCTGGAAACAATGCAGACAAGAAAAAAAAGTTATAGAAAATACTCTTCATCATAACTCATAAATTTAAACTAACAAAAAACCTGGTAACGTAAGACAGCAGTCATGGTCTCAAACACCCAAATAAAGGGCAACTCCTTCCTTCCTTTCTCATATCCCCCACTTATTTGGGCTTTGGTAAATGATCAGTTGAAACTGCAACTGGCCTTACCATCTAAAACAGCCTTAAGTAGTAAGAAAAATCCCACAACACAGAGTTATCAATTTACCCTAGGAGTGAGACGAAATTTTTACTCACATGCCAAGCCCCACCAGGTGGTCCTTTTCCAAGCACTATGTGGGGAATATAGTTATGTTGTTCTAACTTCCAGTGCAGAACAGGTGGATAGTCATAGCCAAAGTCAGCATCAGGGTGAAGCAACGTATCAAAAAGCACTGCAACTGGGTTTGAGGAGCGTCCTTCAAGGCCTTCTGACAGGTACTCCAGATCCTGAAGGATGACAAATTTTGAAAAATGTTCATGCACCTTTTAATGTTCATCATGCTATTCTGATGTGCAGAAGTTGAATTGTAACAGAAAACACAATTAATCCAAGCTGCACTTCAGGTAAAGGTATTTATTGCAGAGATTCAATCAAAACACTTTTAAGAAATAACTGCTATGATTCAGTTCTTTGTAACTGAATAATACATCTCACTCATTTCAAAATTACATGCTAATAACAGTAGTTCTGGGGCACGTCAGTATTTGAAATTCATTGTAGAACAAAAAGTATGTGGACAAATAGAGATCAGAGCAACTTAGTAACATCTATATTTATAGACAGAAGACTGCTTTTAACAAGGGACTGCTAATATTTCTAGGAGCCCCATTTTGATAAAGCAAAATAGGAATCTAAAAATATTAAGCTTTCAAGTAGAAAAGGCTCTTTTGACAGCTCTTAGCTAGTTCCAACACTAACTGTATTATATTTTGAAATAATGGACATATTATAAGCATTATTTTTAAAAATTAAAACTAGGATTATTTTACAAAGCAGTTAATGTTGAGAAAAATTTCTAGAACTATGTAAAATGTTCACATTTCAGCATCTATTAACCAGTCTTGTCCTAAAAATTGCAATAATTGAAAAAAATTATGCAATAGCAAATATTTGAAGAGAAAATAGAGATTGAAGAAAGAATTGAACATAAGACCAATTTTTGCTGACAAAGACAGTACAGCTCCACTTCCTAATTAGGCAAAATATCAGGGGGTCAGGGGAGGATGAAGAACATGAAACATCTGTAGGCAAAACTTAGTCAGCTTACTCTCCTGCAAAAGAAAAAGACCTTGAGATCTAGGGTAAACATTACACGCAAATAGCACAGCACTGAAACAAAAACACCCTCCAAAATCCAAAGCCAAACAAACCCCGACTTACCCCCAACAAACATAAATCCCTGTTTGTATTTCAATTAAATTAGTCACAAAGGCAATACACTGATAGCATTGTCAGTAATCCATCAGGAGTACTGTGTGGTGAGTGGAAAACAGCGTTAACACGGCACACAAACGGACAGGTGGAAAGAAAAATGCTGGAGAAGATTTAACCAATCAAATCAGACAGAAAAATGGGCTGTACATAAGGGTAACAACTACAGCACACGAGCAACTGTCAATACAACACAAACCCTGAAGGATGCATACTGTTCCAAAAAGAAAAATGGGTTGTATTTATAGAGGATATATGTCCCCAACATAACTAAAAATCAAATCTTAGTAAGAACTGTAGTATTTACAAATATTTTAACTTGAACTTCGTGTACTTTGTTAGTAGCATGTGTTTCTTGGTTATAATGCCCAAACATCCAGGACACGACAACTGGAATTCCTGTATCAGCAACTGACCAAGCCATACTTTAGACACTCCTGGCAAGTAGTAAGAACACAACAAAGAACAGACTGTAAAACCAATAAACACCACAAACTAAAAGCCTTCGAGAACCACAAAAAACACTACACGCCCCAGGTTTGGACCTAATGGTCATGAGTTGATTCTATTTAAATTAACAGAATAACAAAATAACTTATTAATGCATTATTGCTTGCAGTAGGAAAAGAGCTAGACAAGATGGCAACCAAAGCTTACTTGATCAACAATGGAAAGATGTCGAGCTTCTTCTAATTTTGTATGTAGAATGGGGTTTGGGTGTATAGCTTCAGGAGACAAATATGGCCTGTATCCAGAGAGCAGGTAAGAAAGGCAAATTCCTGAAGGTCCATTTCCTGGTAAAGAAAAAAGTTACTGCTTTAGTAAAAATGTTTATAATCTACAGTTTGTTACTCACTAACTATACAGCAATAAAGTAATACTCAAGTAGTATAATGCCAGATTGTCTTGATTCAAAGCAGCTTTAAAACTTTGCAGTAAAATAGAGCTTTTTAGAGGACCATCCTCCAAATAAAGAAAGCAAAATTTTTTTCAGGTAAAAAGAAATAAATGTATGACTTCTACCCCAGAAAACTAAATGCATATAAAGAAGTTCCATAAATTAGTATGTCAAATTCACTATTCTTGTGTAAAAATAGCCTGACAGATAATGGTCTGCCTGTCAGTTACGTGGTATCTGAATATTATTGCTATCTTATAACTTTGCATTCCCATAGGCACTGTACAACACAGAGCAGAAAGACAGTCTGGAGTACATGATCTTCAGGTCTGTCCATAAAATAAAAGGAAGAAAGAGACAAGCAAAAAGCTTAAGACTGAAAGTCAGATGAGAAGTTACAGGCCCAGCAAAACAGCCACATAAAAGCTAAGTGAACACAGACCTCCTACAGGTAAGTGTTAAAGTACAAGAAACTCATGAATGTAAGACCACATTCATTGTTCAGCAAGAGTATCAAGTCAAATGCTTTTATCCGTTTTGTAGCATTTTCAATCTGTATATGTGCATTGCTGCAATTTTAATAGACACGTACTTTTAAAATGTTATTAAAGGTATCAGATAGATAGGACCAAACAATTACCATAGGGTAAACATTTCTATTTAATTTGACTGGTATTAAACAAAGATAGGGGACCATATCTATCACATGCAAATACAGAAGTAACATTCATGTCACAAAATCAGATATCAAAAGCTAAATCAGAAAAGTATGTGCTATGATACATAATTTAAATATGTGGCTATGTATTGTTATTTCTATAGCTCCTCTTCCTCATTAACTGAATGAACAGCACAGTGTTGTCCTAATGAGGCACTCTTAAGTACTTTGTCTTTGTTTGCACACATGGTATTTAGCACACACTATGCAAATTCTGGGCTTAAGTTACTAATTTACTCCTACTTTTATATAGCAGGTATTGTTGGATGTTTGCTCTTACTTCTAACCATTTCAGCTCTTGATGTCAAGAGTTCACAGATCACTTACTTTTCCCCATCACCTCTGCACACACTATTTTCATCACGTGTTAACAATCCCACTTCTCCAATGCCTGTCTCTTCTCCCCTTTTCTGACTCCTCAATCCCTAAATCCCCCATTACTTCGCTGAGAGTCTGTCCATTCCCAGTCTCTTCATACACTGTATCTCTTCTTCCTCTTTCAGCAGGTTATACTCACCTGGTCCCCAGTGGCAGAATATCCCATACTTTATTACAATGCTGTGCACATAGACTGGTCACAGCCACAGGCTACAAGAAAATCATCTAAAGAATCTAAAGACAGTGAAAAAATTCTTCCCTACTCTCACACTGTTCTGCCCTCCTACAAACCGATCAACACAAGATAGCTGGATATGTTTCAGTCCAGGAATTTAAAGCTTAAAGAAGATGCAAGCCCCTCTTGTCACCCATTTGCCATGAAATGGATGTGAGAGACCTGTAGAATACAGAGAAACTATCCATAACAAAATCAAATGAAATTATGAAAACATTTTAATTATACCAGTAGTTCACAAGCATTCCCATGGCTGAATAAATTCTCAACCGTTTTTAGAATTACAATTTGAACACAGTAAAGAATTTTCTATCTTTTTACAAGTGCACCCCTAACTTTTTTTTTCCTGCTGGGGTATAAACAAAGCTAGTACACAATAGGAAGGGGAAAATGTGTGCCAAGGCCAAGGATGCCATGCTAAAGTTCATTCCTACCGGATAAGGCTAAAAGAATCAAATGTGTAACAAATGTTGCCCAAACAAAGGCTGGCAAAGGCCAAGGAGATTACTGAGGATGGGATTATGTTAAGGTGAACTACTGTCACTGAGCTCCCTGAACTTTTCTGGGACCGTCCAGAGAGCTGATCCAAAACCAGTTTCTATTCTTTAAGCAGACTAAGTCCAAGGGAAAGGAATTCCCGTGAGGATATGCTGTCAAGAACACACAAGATGACGATTCACCTGCAAGGTCTGCAATTAAGACTTGCTATGATTTTCTCAGAAAGTTCTTGGGAAAAAGAGAGAAAAATCTTTTTGAAAAGAGAAATTAATACCCGAGGGGTTTGTTCTTTATTTACACACAGTGCCTCCAATAACAGCTCTGGCTGCAATTAAGAGATATTACTGCAATACAAATTTTACAATACAATCAATATAATTGAAAACCCCATGGTCCTGTTCATTTAAGAAGCAGTTAGAAGTCTGTTTGAGTATCAGCAAAATCTCCTGATCAACAGCAAACTATCGTACAACCACCTTAACGTTATGTGTCTAAATTTAAAGCAAATATTCAACTTCAGGTATTGTAACAGCCTTGTTATTTGGATGAGAGGTGACAACAGTAATGATCAAAACTAGTGCAGAAGATGAAAATGTGTAGCACAGAACGTGCTCTAAACTTAGATTTTCAGCATGAAATTGGTCAACCCCGATGGGATGTATCCATTTCTTCTCAACACAGGCACTGCACAGAAGTTATTAAACAAGTAGACAACAGTGTGTTTATATATGGGGGGAATGACAACTATTTTCATACTCTTCTTCTACATTATCAAATAATTTCAGATTCCTTTCAAAGGCACTTCAGTGATAATAGGCTGCCAGTGGAGAAGATCAGCTTGCAAAGTGTCTCAAATATATCTGTGAAGAAGCATTTGGAAGATGGTGAAGGCAGCTGTGTTTGGTGTCAGCACCTAGAAAGGCGCTCCAGACAAAATAAGTATTGAGCGCAGGTATTTGCATAATGCATATTTGCAAAACTAAACAGTGGAAACTGAGTCATTAACCATATGGCAAACCTATACTAAGGGTGACAAAATGCCAGGAAACCATTCTCTTCAACTGTGATGCAGAACTCATCAAATGATTCACGTCTGTCACATACATGTAAGTTTGTTACATGAGCACTACTTTAAACTATCATAAAGAGAGCTTAAAGAACAGGCACTGTACAAACACCAGTCTTTTAAAGTTGTGGAGATTTACTGCAAACACAATTAGGTTGCAACATCAGTCTCCAAAATCTCTGCTCGTTTGCAGGTACTTGCTCTAGTCCCAACAGCTTTGGACTAGATTACTGAAAACCTTCTTTACTTCAGATCTTTCCTTTATCCCCTCATGAAGTCATGACGATAATGAGCTGGTGACCAGCTGTTGTTGAAAAACCTTAGCCCAATACACATCATGCTGGCACTCTCAATTAAGTTGTGTACCTATGGAACCTCCTCCCTCTGTTACCCTGTCATGCAGCAACATTTTACAAATACAAGCCTTTAAGTGTTCAATCAAGACTACAATTTATTGTTTTAAATTAGCTGAAGTGACTTGGATTCCTTTTGGAAAAGATGGGAGAATATTTAGACGTTAGTGATGGATGCAACAGAGGAAAAGGCAATTAATGAGAGGTTAGCGCCTAACCAACATATAGCACACGCTTTACATTATGCTTTTCAGCCTCCCACATGACCCCACAGATTTTTACTGGTGTACCATCGACAACCTCCACGCATCCTGAAACAGACATATCACATTAATCAAACCCCATGTTACCAACACCAGAATCAGTGCAGTTTTTCTGCTAATACTCCCATATCTGCTGCCAAATAATGCAACTCATTTTCTCAAAGCATAATTTGAATTCAAATATACTCCAACAAGTCCCTTAATACAATTTTATGCTACTATTGTTACTTATTAAAACTACTGTATTATTCTAATAAACATCTTCACTGTAAGGGTCTTAAGCATTAGTTATTTAATGATAAATTATTTCATGCAGCAGGTCTATAAAGGCAATAGCACTGACAGTGAATCTTTAAAAAAGTGAAAAAAACTCACCTATTATTACTACAGGCAGAGTAAGAAGGGAGTTCCCAGGCAGAACAGTTTCTTCAATTAAAGGCATTCTTTTAATCTTCCTCCCAAGGCTGTCACCAAAGTACTGAACAAAGGAATTCAAAAGCTGTCCTTCGGTTTCAGTGCCGCTGTAAGTTCTAATTAAGAAGGACAGATGGGAGAAAACTAAAATGAAACAGTGAACTGTTGTCAGAACAGTCTCTTCAAAAATAATCGCTTTTGATGTTTTACTTTAAGAGCTACGAAACTGGCAAAATCGAGACCAAAACAGATACGTTTTACCCAATCTACAGAATTTTACTCTTCAGCACAGCTTTTCTAACTTCTTTTCCAGAAGATTTTTAAGAGTCCACTTTCTCCTAGCAAGTCTACAGAAAGATAACAAAAAGGCACAGATGGCTCTGCAGAAATGCAGATTTGTAATCTCAATTTATACAAAGATAAAATATAACCACAAGCATTATTTTGATCCCACACACAGTAGAACTCATTCCTCATTATCCTTATCAAAAAGGAGATATACACTGCCTAGCCAATTAAGAACATTAAGGCCAGGCAAAGCCTGAGGAGCAGCTGAGGTACAACAGCAGTGTTTACATCCCTTCCTGCTGGCTGAGCAGCACACAAGACTTCACCTCAACAAATTCCCATTGAGAGAGGAGTGAGGCCGGCTAAAGTTGGCAGTGGTGTGAGGATGGATCCTTGGGAAGTGATCCCTTTAAGTCCGAGACATAACCCACCCTACCACTGTTAAAAGGAATTGCCATGCAGTCAGGCCAGCTCCTGCACAGCAGACTGCTTTCACAATGAGCCATTTCCTAGGTTTCTCAGTTCTTTCTCTGCAAAGTCTATTTCAGTTTCTCTTGTAACTTTTCACTATCTAGATGTGCTTCTAGAATACAAAGACTTGTCTAATAATGTTTTCTGTTTAATTATTTAGGAGTCCTTTCTGAAACCTTTCCAGGTCATTGAAGAAGCAGACACTATCAGTCTAGCTAGAAAGACAGAGTCAAATTAAAAATAATCTGTTACTGCAGTTATTTTGTCAAGTCTTTAGTAAAATAAGGACAACCAAGTTTTAATTAAAAACACTCCTATCAACAGTTCTAAAAATTTTTCTCTTTACAATTATGGTGAATTATTAACAATAAATAAAATTACCCTTATTTATTTCCTAAGAATTTGCATATATTAAGGCTATTCTAGTGTTTCAGCAATTATTTTCTACGCAGGACCAAAACCGTAAGACATTGATCCAGTTCCCATGGCCTTCAAGAAGCCACGTACGCTACATACTGCCTCAACTCCCACAGCAGCCAAGATTCTATTTCAAAAGCCTTTCCTCAGTGGGGAAGTTTGAAGTAAACTGGAGACAGAGCCGTGCAGTAACAAGAGCACTAGCAAACTCTGCAACACATCTCTGATGGCATTGTTAAAAAGGTGGGGAGCTATTCTGAGGTTGCATTTATTTTGGAAAGTACATGATATCACTATTTCCCGCAGTACAACAACAACAAANAGGTAGCAGTTTTGAAAGATCCTAAAATACACCACGTACTTCAAGGAAAGAAAAAATAAAGAAACGGACTGTGGTGGGCGGTTAACAGAAAAGTCGTTATATAAAAGGAATCTGTATTAGGTCTCAAGCTGACACTTCGAGAAGCGAATTTAACACTGCCAGACTGCTGGATTTTCTCCAGGTAAGTGGGAGGAGCCGTGCCCCTCGGGGCCGGCATCCCGGGCGGTGCAGCGCTGCGAACCCCGGAGCAACACCGAGCATCAGCGGGCGCGGGCTGCCCCCGGCTCGGCTGCGCCTCGGCGCTGCCCAAGGTCACGGCACGCCCGCCCGGGCCCCGCTGCCGCCATCCCTGCCCCGGNCCGCATCATCCCCGTCCGCCGCCCCCGCGGCCCGGCTCCCGCGCCGCCCCACTCCTCCCCGCCGCCTCACCTGAAGTGACCGGCCAGGGAGCAGCGGCAGCACCACACGGGCATGGGGAGCGCCGGCGGGGCCCAGCGATGAGGCTGCGGGGGGACACCGCACGCCGGCTCCCGCTCCTCCTCCTGCCGCCGCCACAGTGGGGCCCGCGCTGCGCGGTCCCTCCTCCCCTCTCACATGCGGCACCGGGTCACACGCGGGAGGAGGAGCCGCCGCCAGCACCGGGAGGGAGGAGGGACGAGCGGGGAGAGCAGAGAGGAGGAGAAGGAGAGGAGCGGAGGAGAGGAGCGGAGGGTGCCGCTCCCTCCCGCCGGCGCTGCCGCGGCCCCGCGGGCCCGCTCCTGCAGGAGGATGCGGGATGCGCCGCCTCCCCCGGGGAGGGCGGGGAGCCCGGCCAGGCACGGGCGCAGGGCGAGTGGGAGGGCGGTGCGGCGGCACGAGGCGCCTCCGCGGCCCCGTGAGGGGCTGCCGTTCCTGAGGAGACCCGCACCAGGCTGCGGGGCCGTCGCGGGAGGCTCCTGGCCCTCAGCGTCCTGCTGTGCCCCATCGGGTTTCTCCTGAGATGCAAATGAAGAAATTGACAGAAATTAAACAATTAAAATTTTTTCAACGCACCTTGTGACTAACAGCCACCTATTCCGGAGCAACGCTTCATATATGATCAATTAGTTGCTTTGAATTGTGTCTTATCAGAAATATTTTGCAGGGCTGCTTATCCGTGGAGAAAGCATTCCTTCCTAGTCACAGCCGTCTCAGTGACTGTAGTTGGCAGGACCTCAGGAGGTGATCCAGTCCAACCCCCCGCCCAGGCAGGGCCATCCTGAGCCAGCTGCCCAAAAGCATGGCCAGGTGAGGTTTGAGTATCTTCAAGGATGGATGATTCATAACCTTCCTGAGCAACCTACTCAGGTGTTTGACAATTCTCACAATGAAAACATGTTTCCTTATGTTCGTGTAGATTTTCTCATCTTTCAGTTTGTGTCCATCGACTCTCATCCTTTCCCAGGGAACCACTGAGTTCCCTCTCATCTTCTGATGAAGTCTTCTTCATCCCTTCCCGACAGGTATTTATGTATTAAGGATCCCTCCAACCCTTCTGTTCCGCAGGCTGAACGGTCCCGGCTTTCTCAGCATCTGCTCACAGTAGTCAGTCTGCTATCCGAGACACCCATGTCTTACACTGCTTTTCTCTCAAAGTCTACCAAACAATACGAGTGAATGCCAATAAATGTATGACTATTTATTAAACAATTATAGCCTTCCCCACAGAATTAAACTTGACAAGTAGTAATGTCTTCTCTGTGAATCTGTTCTATAAATCCACGATACCAAGATCTTACAAAGCTGAGGAGTTGCTGTGTCTGAAGTGGCTGTTGGTAGCTGACAGTCCAGTTCACCTCAAGGTTGTTCATTCAACAGACTGTCATGTCTGTAGTCAGAGAATAATTACTGTTTATAGGTCTGGTCTGGTTCCAGTACAAAGGATGACTTTGTTAGATATGTGCTCTGTCAAAGCTCAAGGCAAAAGAACACAGGAGCTGAGTTGTACTACTGAGGAAACACAGAATATTGACATAAAAGCTATATTTTGAAAGGATACAACACATTCAGTTGGTTTGAGACTGAATTGTTCACATTGTAAAGAACAATGTAAACACATTGTTCTTCAAGTGCAGCACCAGATCTAATATGTCTTTAGACCAGAATTAACCACACGAAGCTTCATTTAGCTTACTGTCATCAAAATACTGCCTTTAGTCCAGAAAACTCTGTGAATGATTTTTATGTTCACCAGATAACTCATACTATTTGAATATTCATACCGTTTTATTAAAGTTGTGTTCTGCTTTTCAATGAGTTGCAGAAAACTACAACAGAAAATAGTAAATTTTTTTCACATAATAGTTTGCTCATAGTCAGGACAACTTCCTCCCAGATACAAAATTCCATGTCTGCAGGACCTCACATTTCAAGGAAACTAGCTATAACCAAGCAATAGTTTTTGGGGTTTCACCAGCTACTTGGTGGCAGCATCAGATGACACTGACTTCAAAAACAAAATATTAAGGATGTATTTGGCTTTAAGTACCGTCCTTGTTTCCTCCCATAAATAAATCTGGCTATCTAGAATATAACACAGAACCTCAGTTATACTGGTACTATTATTAGTTTATGTTCTGATCTTTATGTATATACACTTGAGAAGAAAAGCAAACACACCTGTGTGCACATCTAAGATGGGGACGTGTCTTTCCCCAGCATGCTCTCACATTTAAAAATAAAAGATTATATTGAACCTTATGTTTATGACATAAAAAGGTAGTTTGGAAGAAGTACTTTAGAAGTACTAAAGGCCTTCTCTGGAAATTATGTTCTGCAGAGAGGTCCTGATTTACAATTAATTATATGTTTCTCCCAGAAGTAAAATTTTCTGTTCCCTTTAAATTCTACATGTTAACCTGGATTTTTCACATGTCTTCCTTTTTTGGTTGGGATTTATTTCAAATCCATGTCTAAGTATAAAGTGTATTTTCTTTAGATGTACCTTTGCATCAGTTATTTGTCACTAAAGTTGGAACATGTGGGATGAGACTAAAACACACCAAGCCACAGTAAACATTTTCTCACATTTTAAAGGGATCTATTTTTCCTGTTGAGTTCATTTTTGTAAAGACATTCAGGCAGTCATTAGCTGTTAGCTTTATTCCAAATCTTTACATTTTAAATCATGCTAGCCAATTAGCTAATTTAAATCTCCTTTCTTTTGCTAACACTCACTATACTAATTTAGGTAATAAAACTGTGCATTTTTTCAAGAATTATCTTTATTCAAAATCAATTTTATTTGAAAATATTTCTTCCCCATATATTCAGGAAGTCATTATCTCAGCCAGTGATGTTGGCAAATGCATTAAACAGCTTTATGTTAAGCACAAGGTTATTTTAAACAAAATTTGTAGCTTTTCCTGATCAACTGACTGGTAACTAAATATGTTTAATAGTGACTTGATACTGCAGAATTCTTAAAAATCCTGCGTGAGGTGGAGCATCAGAAGAGGAGACTGTTGCCTCAAACCATGATACACAGCATGGAAAAAAAGGGCTTCATCCTCTTCTGTAGAAGCGGCATGGTCAGTGAGTAGCTGGATTATGACACCAACTGTGTGCTGAACACAACCCGCACATTGTAATACAGCATGGGAAACAAGGAAAGTGACTGCAACATTCCGGTAAGATTCCCAGGCGCCCACCCACTGCAATATGAGATTAAAGTACAAACTAAGTAGAAAATAAACCTGCAAGGCTTCAAATGTCACTACAGGAGTAAGATCACTCTGTCTGAATGAATAATGCAGTATCTCAGTTCTGGAGCTTACGCAGGACAGATGTCTCATCAAGAGCAAACTTGTTCCCTGTAACACAAATGACTCAAAAAAATGTGTGAACTGCAAGGTCCAGCAAGTGACAGTGTAGTGAAACATTTTCTGAGATGAGCAAATAGAAAGTTTGCCACAAGCCTATGGCACTCAGCCCAAAGCACGAGGTGCTGAATTAAGGCCAGGAGAGATTAAGAAGGCTTGAGTTTATTTGCTCTCAATACTGTTAAGAAAGACCCAACTAGGAAACCTAGCTACAAAGCAACTTTCTGCCTAGCCATGTTAAAAAAAACAAATTGTAAAGATGGGGGAATCTCAATCAAGAAGTTCTGTTGCAGTTTTAACATATCCTGCCAGAGAGTCAAGATGCTTGTCAAGAGGCACCAAGAAAAGATGCTTATAAAACAAGATTAAAGGAGCAGGTCTGTAAGGTTCCTAGGATCTTTTTATCATCTGTGAATAAAATTGCTTTCAGTGGTTCTCTTCAGATGCTACTAAGTGCTAATGAAACAATACTTGCTTGAAAATAAAGATGCAACAATTTCTGTGTCAAAGAATTATTTTAATAGTGTAGAAGTTTTGATAGGAGGGTTTTATGGGCCTTTTGCACCTCAGGGAGCAATTTGCCTGAACATCCCAAAAGGTGCCTATGTAGTGTTCTGTAAATAAAGAAGAGACGGAGAATTCTGCCATTGGTTTAACTCAGTCTGGAAGCTAGAAAACCACATAACCCCTTGCTCACTGCCCCCAGTGGAATGGGGGAGAGAATCAGCAAAAAGATAAAACACGTAGGCTAAGTCCACTTTCATAGGACAGAAAAGGAAAGGAAAATAATAATAACTATAAAAGAACATACGAAAGTGATGCACAAAGCAGCACTTCACCATCTGCTCTCCAGTGCCAAGCCAGTTCCCAAGCAGTGGCCTAATGACTTATTCTGTAAATAATCCCACCTAAGATCACTGATAATATTGATCCTAGCAATTAACAATTCTACTTTATATCACATGTAACTATCAAGAAGCACATTCATTTCTAGGGAATCAATTCTTCAATTTTTAATTAGGAAAGACTTCCTATTACCTCAGAGTTTTTCTCTTTATATTTATAAAAAGAACTTTTTTAGAAGAATAGAATTTTCTCCTCCCAATTTCTGCAGATATTTCTTTGTGCTTGTTGTTTTGCCAATGTACAGCTCCTAGAGATAAATTATTATTTAGGCTACATCTAACCCTCTATCCCCCCAAAATCTGCAAAATGTGTTTCATTAATCAAAAATAATCATATTTCTGATTATGCAAAAACTTAATCAGAAGTAACTCCTTAACTATAAATTAATTTCAAATCCATATTTTTGTAAGTCTGATTTATAATTTCTTAAACAGGTGTGCCTATCTCTATTGTGCTGCTTTGCTTTCCTTTTAATGTAGCACTGTGTTACTCACAGCATTTTTATATTAACGTGAGAATGTGCAGCTTGTTCCTGACAGTGTCCAGTGTATGCGTCACGCTGCCCTCTCAGCCAGTGGGGCACCCTGTGTAGAGGACTGAGATTTCATAGGAGATGCTGGGAAAAGACTAACATAGTTCTAAAAGTGTCAAAATTGCAATTGGATTCATGTTAATTTCATGTTTCTCAGTTCTTCTGTTTTGAAACACAGATTGTTCCCACCTGCTGCTGGAGCTGCCTGTTATGAAAGTCAGGTTGCATCTCTTAGGGATAGTGTCAAACCCATGGGGAAGCTTTGTGTACTTGCATGGATGTTTGAAAAGCGCGAGGAGAAGATTGTGTGCCAAGCAAACTGGCCAAGGCTGGCATATACAAAGGCCCAAGAGATTTGAAGAATAATATAAAGAATGATAACAACATTTTCAAAAGTTTTCAAAACAAGGACAAAACCCCAGGGCTTGAAAGCCTGAAATTATTCACTTGCTATAGGTTGAAGTTCATTCCAATCCAGCCTACTGAGGGTTTCTTGTTGTGGTTTCTGCATTACTCCCTTCTTTAGTCTATTCAAAATCCAGCTTTCATAAGCATCCTATTGCTTTTGCTACTTCACACATTTCTTCAAATCACACTTGGGTTGTATTGTCCCAGGGGGGAGTGAAGGAGATTATGGGAGAGAGGATATCAAGTAGTGAAAGATGGAGCATTCAAAAATAGCTCTTAAAGATATTTAATTAAAAAGGAAAATAAAGGCTTTCATTACTGAACTGGACAATGTAATTTCTTGTTGGGTCTTAGAATAACTGCTGTTTTTTCTTTCCTGCTTTTCCTAGTATCAGCCACATCTATTTGTAGTGTTTTATTTCTGACTGAGTT
>VYZQ01000153.1:0-10007 GCA_013400655.1 Mystacornis crossleyi
TCCGTGCAGGGCCTGGAGCTGGGCCGGATGATCCTTGTGAAGCTATGAAATGCAAAGAACATCATTTGGTGTGGCATTTTCAGCAGGACGGGGAATATCTTGTGTTTGAACAGGCACCAAGCACCTGGAGTGCACATTCCCGGACGGCACAGGCCGGCGCCTCATCCAGAGCAACCTCAACTACCCCTTCAGCATCATCAGCTACGCCAACCACTTCTACCACACGGACTGGAGGAGGTGAGCAGGGAAAAACCCAACCCCTGCACGGCCGGGAATGCTGAGCTCCCCTCCCTGAGAGGAATCCCAGCCTGCTCCCAAATCCTGGAGCTTCCCCGGAGCTCCCGTGGGTCTGTGCAGAGCTGAAAGCGGCTTCAGCAACACCTGCTTGTGAATCTCAGCACAGAGCAGTTGTTTAGACACAAGCCCAGCTCCCTGGGAGGGACAGAACAGTGGTTTGGGGGGGGATTTAAGTGAAAACTTGGCTCCAGTCTCTGGATCTAGATTAGGTCCAAGGAAAGATCCTGTCCTCGGCCGTTCCCTTTGCCTCGGCAGCAGGAACTCGCCTCTATTCCCTCTCCAGCTGGAAGCTCTCACAACTCCCATCCAATCTCAGATTACAACAAACACTTAAGGGCTTGCCACGCTTGGAGGAGACTCTCAGGGAGATAATCTCTCCTTGGAAGGCTCTTTTCTGTGGCTGCATCACCAGAGAGAAATGCACTGAATGAGCTGGAGGAGGATTTTTATGGAGCAAATTTCTTTCCACTTCTCCTGCAAGTGTTCAGACCAAGCTTTTCAGCTGCCTGTTCTTAAAACACACAGAGAGAGGGGAAAAAAACCCCAAGTTTCATAGGTGGATAAAACAATTCTTCCCCTTTTTTTCCCCAGGGATGGGGTGATAGCTGTCAATAAAGAAACTGGCGCCTTCACTGACGAGTATCTTCCAGAGCAGCGATCCCACCTCTATGGAATAACAGCAGTTTATCCCTACTGCCCTGGAGGTAAAACCCACCCCAAACCCCATCCCCTTGTGAATTCTGGTGGCTGCAGGGTGCCTGAGGCACTAAAAATCTCCATTTCTCCCTGCAGCCAGGAAATAATAACTCCAATTTCAACAACCGTCTTTGCACCCAGAAGAGTTTCAGACCCACAGAAGTGTCACTGCATACGAGGGGGGAAAAGTCCCTCCCCGGGGCCAATGAAGTGCCCTGCTTCCCTACAAGATTTTCAAGTATTTTTTTAGAGTTATACCTCAAGACTTTACTACTGTATTTTTTTTTTTTACCAAGCGGAAAATGTTGAGATATCACCAAAAAAAGAGGCCCTGGGAAGCTCAAGCCATGACTCAAACTCTTGCTCATGCAAGGAGATTTAAAATGTAGCTTTTTTTTTTTTTCACTCCGATGTTTTATTTCATTGGAAGAGGAACGGATTCGTTTCTCCTCGTTCTGACAATCTGACCAAGAGGTGCTTTTATCCAAAATAAATCAAGTGCCTGTGGGAAGCTGTGGATGCAGGAAATTGCTGGGTCTAGATAACCAACAGCCCTGAAGGTGGAGACTGTGCGTGCTCCAAAATCCTGCAGCACCGGGGCTGGGATGTGGCAAAGGCCTTGAAGATTTCCCAGAGGATGATTCTGTGTTTTCACCACTGCCTCCATGCATGTCTTTTAGTATTTATATTAGAAGAATATGCTAGAATTGATCTGTTCATGCTTGTTGGGTCTTCCAAGTGCCTTCCTAGACCTGCCCAGTGTAGACCAATACATGTTCAGAAATAGCAGTTACGTCGTAATGCTTCACTTTTTCTAGGTTACTTCCATAATTGAATAAAAAAAAGGTTGGTTGAAGTTTCCCTTTGGATTGAGTTTTTCAATAATTGAGGTGTAGGGGAATATTTCGGCACAGGGAAGCAGCAAGCAAGCCAGGGGCAAGCTGTTCCGAGGGCAGGACCTCAGGAAAAGAAGGTTTTATGTAACATTCCCCTCACCACAAAGCCAAACACAATGAAAAAGAGACACAGGGAGAAAAAAAATAAAAGTCCTATTTGCCAACTCAAGAGCTCACCAGAACAATTTGTCTGCTTTCCTCAATTTCTTTTATTTCAAGCAAAAAAAAAAAAAAAAAAAAAACAAAAAAACCCCAAACCCTGGTAATTCTGGAAAAGTCAGAACTCAATTTCCTGTTTTCTTTCCAAACAGGCAAACTAATCCCGGTTCGAGCTGCATGCCAGAGTGGGAGCTCTACAGGGTTCCTAACTGCACTAAGCACACACGGGGCTCAAGGCTCTCCTCCCTTCATCTCCCCACTTTCCCCAGTCTGTGGTCGGTCTTGGGATCAGCAATGATGGCCTGGACAGCCACGATGGCCTCGTTGATTTTGGTTTGCAGCTCCCGGAGCTCCTCGATGTGCAGCAGGCGGAGAATTTGGGCAGCTTCGTTGATCACGGCATCTGGGGAGGGGCAGAGAGAGAGAGGAGTTGGCTTTTTATCCATCATTTTATCCATCATTTTATCCATCGTTTTATTCATCATTTTATCCATCATTTTATCCATCGTTTTATTCATCATTTTATCCATCATTTTATCCATCTTTTTATCCATCTTTTTATCCATCGTTTTCAGCCCACAGGAGGGATTTAAGGAAGTTTTGATGCTCTGCACTTGGTTCCTGCTGGTGGTTCCCAGGCTGGAAATCAGGAACGACTCTCCCTGCTGCTGGAGAGGGATGGGGTGGCCTCCTGCAGCCCAGGGGCAGGGAAAGAGGGAATCTCAGGCTGGGTTGGGCTGGAAGGACCTTAAGGATCATCTCATTCCAACCTCCCACTCCAAGGCTGGCGTGAAACATTCCAAGCAGTGATTTAGGTGACGTGGAGCCGAAGTGAAGCCAGGCCCGTGGAGCCCCAGGTCACCACTGATAAGGCTGTTCCTTATCAATAATCCACCAGGTCACGCCAACCTGAGCTGCCTCCGTGGGATTTTAGGGAAAAGAGGCAGCTGAAATCCATGGAAGCAGCACAGCTGTCCTCTGCTGGTAGCAGCAGGATTTACAAACAGCGGGATGCATTCCTTGGGCTGCCATTAAAAGCTGTTATTTAAACAGATTCCAAAAAAGCTTGGATTTGGGCTTTGCTGTTCCAACCCCAAAATGCTCAGGAGTGCTCGTAAATAACCAGCTGGGAGGGAGGAATTCTTTCCACTCCGGGGCTTTTTACTGTCCACATCAGCTCTGGGTTTGGCAGTAATAACTTTGTCAAAGGCAAACATTCCCATTTAAAAGTCACATTAGGAGCAGTGCTCACCTCCCGTGTCAAATCCAAGAATGTGCTTTTCCAGAGCAACAGGCAGACCCTGGAAAAGGCCAAAAAAAAAAAAAAAAAAGAACATGTTAAAAATGTCATTTTAGAGGTTTGGTAAATAAAATCAAACTACAGCAGGTCACTGGGGGAGGAAATATGGGGTTTGGTTATACAGAAATGTGCAACAAGTTTGGAAAGTCACCGTGGTTGATTGAACAATCCCTTTGTGTCCTGACACACCAAAGCCGGAGGGTCATTAAAGAAAAACCTTCCTGCTTCAGAATCCCCCACTGCACACACAGCGCCTGCATTCAATCCTTAAAAGGCCAACAGCAGGACTGGGAGCCATCCCCCAATCCAGCAGCTTCCCAGGAAAACAAAACTGGGCTTGCTTGGAAACTTCTGCCTTTCAACAGCTGCCAGGCTTCGAGCAGGGGCTGATTGCAAAGAGCTGCAAAAGTTCTCTGTAATCGAGTTTTGCTGAGCTCACAACATCCCCAGAAGCCTCTGCTCAAGTGTTAAGCTTCGGAATAAAGCGAAATATTTCTGTTTTCTAAACATTTTCCCTATGAAAACACTCCAAGGCAAAGTTTATTAGTGGTCATTTCTAAGCACTGCTCTGTTTCCTTTGCCCCGTCCAGCTGCAGAGGAGTGCTCACACTAAATCATTACTCAGGGAGCTCCAACATGCACTTAAAATTAGATCTAAACATCCCAAACTTTAGGATTTGCTTTTACTGCCCTCAGGAAGCTTTTTGCAACGTTTGCCAAATATTCTGCATTTTGCACAGCGAAAGAAGTGGGGTTCAGTACCATTAATTTCTGCAGTGATGGGGCTGTGAAGCTTTTAGACAGTGAAAATTTCCTTTAAAGGCTTTTATACACATGGGAAAAAAAAACAACAAAACAATCTGAGTTGATCAAAACACACATTAAACACAAACTGCTGGCTGCAACTCATTTGCAAGAAGTGGGGTTTTTCCATGGTTTTTACAGTAAAATCCACGTTCAGCTCCAATCCTAACAATCCATCTCTGCTGTTGAAACTGGTGATACAAATGTCACTAAAGCCACTTCAGAAAGATTCCAGAAATATTGGGACTTCCTACGTGGATTTTTTTTAAGAAATGAGGTTTGTACTTAAGGTCCTAAAGAGCTCCCTGCCAGCCTGAGGTGTTCTAGAGTCACATGAGCAGGAAAATTTTCGGGCTTTTTTTAAGATTTCCTAATTCTTTGTGGATGACTTCCCCAAGGCTCCTCCAGCGTCACCTGGCAGCAGCAAATTCCTTACCCTCCCTTCTTCCCACACTCCCTGAGTGTGATCCTTTTTGGGAAGCTGCCTTTGGAATATCCTACAAATACAACGAGCTCCTGATCCTTCGTGCAGCAGCTACCAATAGGGAATAAATCCAAATAAAGAGCACCTTTCCATCAGGAACTACACAGACAACTTCCCTTCCAGCCTCATTTCCAGGAAAATTTCTGAATTTTCCTTTAATTTTACTCCCAGCCCAGCCACCCCCTCTGCTTTGGAGACATTTCCTTCTTTCCCCTGGCACACGATGATGTTGATGGTCCCTCCTGGCACAGATTTTCCTGCCTCTAACCCTCCCCTTTTCTCCACACCCCTCGGAATGTGGCATTCCTAAGGAAAACACACCCCCAGGTTAAATCCCACACAGAGACATCCCAGCCCTGCTGATGCTTTGAAGACCGAGCAGAAATGAACAATTCCCTGGCAGGAAAAAAAATTCCCTGTTCCTCCAAGAAAATCCCATTTTGATCCCTGTTGTGCAGCCATGAAAACACCAACTAAAAGCTGCTTTTTATTAACATTACAGAACCTAAAATGAAGACAACAGGCTCAGCTGTTCTCCTGTTTTCCTGCTCTTTTAGCAGTTTTATGGATTTACAAATCCAAAGCTTTGATTTACCCTTCCAGTGCTCCTGGCAATTGCAGTGACTCGGAGCACCTGTGATTCCCATTTGGAAAACACCATCAGCAGGGTGATGATAATCAATCAATCAATCAATCAATCATGGATTGTTGTGAGCAGCTGCCAAAAAAAAATGAAGGAATTTGGGCTCTTTGAGCAGATCCAGCTGCTTTAGCAGGGACACTGGTATTCATACACCTGCAAGGCAGGTGAGGCTGCCTCTCCCAGCCTTTCCCAGCCTCTCCCAAATGCTGCAGAGAAGATCTGGAGAACTGGAATGCTGAGGAAATCCCAGACTGAAAACCCCCAGTCATCCCCTGGAACATCATTTTAACAGACAGCTCGCGGTCAGCAAGGAATTCTGCAAAATCTGAGTTTAAAGGCAGAAATTTCCATCACCACTCCTTTTTGGGGGGGAAGAGAGGAGGGAGGAGTTGGATTTCCAGCATCCCACTCCTTGAACACATATGAAGTGTCCATATGAAGCAAAACACTCCATAAAAGGAACGTCTGAACCTCTTTATGCAGGTAATAAAGTGTGCTGTTAATTCCTGTGCTGTTAATTCCAAGGAAAAGCCAGGCCGTGCATTTCTCCTCACACTACAGGCCTGCTGCACTGAACAGTCAGGGTAATCCTCTGGAAAATAACTCAGGGAAGAGCTATTCCATGATTTCTCACACAGGTATATTCGTGTTCCAGTGGAACAAAAGGAGCTTTGTGTACTGCTCTCCATAACCCCCTGGATCTGCTGGAATCGGGATGGTTGGGATAAAGGAAGCTTCCTCCACTGTCCTAAATGGAAATGTTGGAACAGAACTGGTTTGGACTGAGGGGACAGAGGTTTATCTTCATCCATTAACGTGGAATAATTAATTCTGGCCACAGGGAGTGGGGGTACAAACCTCCTTGGACTGGCTGGCCTTGGCTATGGCATCCTGCGTCAGGCGCTCCTGAACCAGAATCCGAATGGCCTGGGAAAAACATGGAAAGGGGACAGGAATGAATTCATCTCTTGATGCATTTCTCAGTCATTCCAAAGGGGGAAAGGAGACAAAATTATAACCTCAAACCCAGTTTTGTGAGGGATTTTTTTTTTTTTTGAAACTCCTCCAGTCCTTAAACGTTTCCATTTAGGAATAACCTCGGCATGTCAGATCTCATCCCAGTGTGTGTGAGGCAGCTTAACCAGAACAGACAAGGACATGGATTTCACACCATTAATTCCTGGGAGAGAAGCTGCAAAATCCAAGGAATAGCCTGGAAGGTTTGGGATTTCAGCCTGGAGAAAAGGAGGCTCAGGAAGGAGGAGCCAGGTGGGGGTCGGGATCTCCTCGCAGGGAACAAGAGACAGGACAAGAGGAAACGGCCTCAAGCTGTGCCAGGGGAGGTTTAGATTGGATAGGAGGGAAAATTTCTTCATGGGAAGGGTGGACAGGCACTGGAAAGGATTTCACAGTGGTGGAGTGCCCATCCCTGGAGGGATTTCAGAGCCGGGTGGATGTGGCACTTGGGGACATGTGGCAGTGGTGGCCTTGGCAGTGCTGGGGGAACGGCTGGGCTCGATGATTTAAAGGTCTTTTCCAACCTGAACAAATCCATAATTCCAAAATGAGCTGATCACAAGCCCAAAGCAGCAGCACCAATCTTATTTTCCTGTGTTCTCACACCTCTAACTCTGCAGCAATGCAGCTTCCGCGGGAAGGAAATCCTGCCTTGGGAAGGAAATCCTGCTGCCAGCATCTTTTGGGAGGTGCTGAACCACCTCCCACATGCAGAGAAACCTGGAGCCAAGCTTCCCAGGCAGGCTTGGGAAAGGCTGAGAGCAGAAAGGAATTCATTTTAGCCTTGGGGAACATGAGCAGCCTTGACTTTGACAGTCCTGGTGCTCATCTGTTCCCCTGGCTCATGGGGTGAAATCCTATCAGAGCTATCAGTTACTGGTACCTACAGATCCAAAAGCCTCCAAAAATAACTGCAGGAACACCACGCAGGCAGATTTCCATGGGGAAGAGGAACTGGCTCTGTCAAACACATTCCCCAGACTTTCCCTGACCAGCAGCCAAATGTGACAGAAGCAGCTCCGTGGTTCTCCCCCACGATTTCTCCCAGTTTTGGTCGTGATTGAAGCTGAGCTGATACCAGGAAGTTGCCACTGAAATACTCCTAAAAATCCTTCCCTGAAGGAAGTGGCCCGGAGAAAGGAATGATTTGATGAGGAGTTTAATTCCAGCAGTGAAAGCAGAGCTCGTGTAAGAGATTTCCAAGTGCCTTTGGCATGAGGAAATGGATATCCAACTGTGTCCCACAGATGCTTGCTGCTCAACCTGCCAGATTTAAATGAGGAAAATGGGATCTAAAACTCTGCTCACCCTGGCCAGATGCCTGTGGTGTGCCTGCATCCTCCCAAAACATCCACTCCCGAGTGTCCAGGCCTGGATAGGGATCAGAAATTCCCTGCAAACCTGCTTATTGTGGTGAAGAATTAAAGAGTTTGACCGACACTTTCTAATGTCATCATCTCAACCCCCAAACCAGCTTTGCATTGTTCCTGGAACGTGGATTTTCCCTGCAGGAATCTAACCCTGCTGGAATGAAAAGCACAAAAATTCAGGCTGGTTTTGCCCAAATCTGTCTGAAAAAAGCGAGACCAGAGATGTGGAAATAGTGACAGAACTGTAAATAGATTTATGCAGAATTAGACACTGATGCACCCAGTCAAGTTTGCCAGCCCTGAGAAAATCCTGGGAGAAGATCTGGAGGAATTTTGATCAGAGCTGAGCTCGTTCATGCTGCAAATCCTCAACATCCCCGTGCCCAAGATCTCCTCTCCCTCCCTGATACCCCTTTACATTCATTTTTTACAGGGTTTTGAGGTGGTTTTTGGTAGGGGGTTGATGTAGGAGAGCTCCACACTCCTTCAAGACTGAAGAAAGATATTTCGGGAAGGGAAAGGAGGAAACCAGGCTGGAGAGGAGGAGAAAAAATGGATGGAAAAACTGCAGGCTGAGAATTCCTTAAGAAACCAATATAAATTCCCATAATACTCTTCTCCAAGAGTTACAGACTTAACACTAAATAAACTTCAACACCCACAGCTTCTGGGTTCTTCAAAATAAGTTTAGCAAATATCACGACTATTGTCATGAACAGAATTTCATGGAGTTTTTTTTCCCAGTGAAATGCTTTTATTTTAATGCCAAACCAAACTAAATTTATTCCCACATGATCAAGCAGGAACTTGGGATTGCTACACTCTCATCAATAATGTGCTTTTTATTTAAAAAACACAGTATGGTTTTGACCCAAAATTTCCAACAGAAAGCCAGAAATTTTCCTAAAGGCATAAAAAAAGATGGTTTAGACAATTAATTAGCCTGTTTAGGGCACTTAAAAGCATTAATGAGTTGTCAAAACTAAATTAAACTGAATAATGACAAGGAGGAAACAGTTTACAGGACCAAAAGGAAACTTTTAACTGTGGCTCCTCCCTTGGATGTTCTTTTAAAACATCCTTGGCATCACTGACTTTTATATTTTCAAGTTCTTCTTAATTTCTAGCACGGGAACAGAACATTCTCCTGAGAGGATGATCCTTAAGGAACTCAGCAAAAATTTTTTACCAGGATAATTCTCCCTGCATGAATTTCCAGGATTTACCTTCTGCGTTCTTATCTGCTTGAAAAGACACACAGAGATGAGGTTTTTTTCCCAATCTTTGCCTAAAAATTCCTATTTATCAGGAACTGCACCTCGAGCTATGAACACACACCAGGCACTGGGGAAAAGAAGGGAAAAAAAAAAGGAGGTGGGGAAAGTGTGAACCTCACCTTGAGCATCACCAAGTAATCATCATGTCTCTGGATCTGAAGCAGATTGGCCAAAGCCATCACTCCAGCCTTGAAATCGGGATTATTCACTGGAAAAATAAGGATTATCATTAATAATAAACGATCATTTCTTTTGGTTTGACTGATTCCTGCAGGCAGAATTGGCTCCCTGACTCCAAGGTATTGGATTGCTCTTAAGGGTGGGCAAGGGCAATTCCTCAGCATCCCTGGAAGTGTTCCAAAAACAAGGATGTGGCACTCGGGGACATGGTTTAGTGGTCAATGTGGCAGTGCTGGGCTAATTGCTGGACTCAGTGATCTTAGAGGGCTTTTCCAACCTTAATTCCATGATTCCAAGGCCACGGATACACAGCAGTGAGGAAACAATTTGGCTACAGAGCAATCAGCACAGGTGAAGTCTTGAAAATAAAGCAAATTACAGACAGATATTCTCTTCTGTGCATTTTTATCCCTGCAGAGCAGAACTCTGCTGCTGCTGAGGGCAGGAGCAAATCCTGCCTTTTTGTAGCTGAAGGAATGGGAAAAAAACCTCGGAAGATTTAGGGTTGATTTTAGCAGCTCTTTCCCACCCCTTCCATTTGTTGTGACTGTGCCCAGAAGGAAAAAAAAAAAAAAAAAATTAAAATTATGATGACAGGAACAGCTGGGGAAGTCTGAACATGAAATTCCTGACAGCAGGCAAGTACCCAGCCTGCCGTCATATTTCCTTGGATATTTTTATTTTTTAAGGCATCTTGCTATTTCTCCCTCACCTACAACAAGCAATTACGATTTACAGGGCAAAAACGTTCAGCTCTCTGCATTCCTAAAGCTTTCAATGGGGCTTTAAAAAAATCTGCACTGCAGGAATAACCCCAGCTTCCAGTCTGAGGAATACCCAGGCCATGGAGCACATTCCCAGCCAGAGCTCGTGGCACACTCACC
>VYZQ01000154.1:0-24281 GCA_013400655.1 Mystacornis crossleyi
CAGGTTTCAGTAAAATTGTTTTCACTGCTGGATCTCGTATATCTGATCATACCCCATGGAAATAAGTGCGATACAAACATCTGAACAGGATATTTTAAGACCTGGCTTGTTGCTTACTCTTGGTTGAAACCAAACATTACCTAGCCACTTGTGAATGGCAACACACTGAAGTGGTGAATGCACAGTCTTCCTTCAAGCTGTGCACCCTACTTGAAAAAAAATGCCAAATGCACCTAGAGATAGGGCTGAGAGCGATTCAGGTGGATGGGTTGTTGGATAGGTTCAGGCCTTGGATGGGTTTCTCTTAAGGTATTTTATATTTGCAAATTTCTAGGTTACTGGTTAAAGTGATCTGTGACTTCTGTAAAAGGGTCTGTTCTGCCTATATTGTTCAGGTGTGCCTGCAGTATGTTCTTTGAATCTCTTATTATGTTATTCCTTTATATTTTTATATTTTTTTCTAAAGACCTCTTTAAAATGAGAATATAACTCAAGAGTCTCACAGGAAATTAAAAAAAAAAACCAAACAAAACCCCTTGTGTATTGGTGCTTTCTACTAAAAATGTAGTACATGTTTATCATTATGATGGTAATGTGTAAGTATGTATCAGCCAAAGGAAAACACCAGGGAGTCAAAGCCAATATGGCAAATAATGTCTTTTACTTGTTCCTCTTTACAAACAGATATTCAAGAGTTTTATGAAGTGACGCTGCTAAATTCCCAGAAAAGCTATGAGCAAAAAATAGAAGAAGCAAATCAAGTTGCAGAGAAATGGGAGAAGACATCTGCTACAGACCATGAAAATCTGCAGAAAAAACAGGAGGTAATTTAACAGATTAAGTATTAAAATATATGTAATGAGTGATATCTCAAACTTGAGAAAAACCATGGAATGGTGTGTAAGATTGAAAGGATGGGTTAATTAAGGAATTAGATTAGGGTGTGGAGGATATTAATACATATAGTGTTATCCCTCTCACCTTGATTATATTGCGAACTTCTTTATCCTTTCAATGGCAATCTGTCAAAGGGAAAGGAAACTTCCATCTTCTCATCTTGATGTACTTTATCTGATACTTGGTGTCTGTGATTACCCCCCAAAAGAGGATATAACTTCTCTGCTTGGCTGATAACCACTGAGGTTATTAATACTCCAGTAATTACATCCTGTAAAAATTTTAATAGGAGTTTTCACATTGGGGTGAACTTTTCAACAGTCCAAGTTCACAGAGATCAACCAAAATAGTCTCTGCATGAGGAACAGGTACATAGAAGAAGCTTACACACCTTTGCTTTTCTCCTGTAGCCAGTGGAAGGATTCAAAACCTCTTTGTCACCCCCAGCTCTAATCTGCCTTTGCCAGCCTCCAGATTATTATTAGCTATATTAGCAATCTAAACTATTTGCCTCCACCCACATTTGTACTTGAAAGACAAAAACAAACCCCACAGAAGCAAGCAAAGCATTGCTCTGTTCTTAAACAGTGAAACAGAAATAGAGTGGTCATGGGCTGCAAACTGCATATCTCCAGACCAGAATCAAAGATGAGGGAAATGTATAAAAATTTTCATTGTTGTCATGGTAAGTGAGGCATTTCAAGTTTTAAAAGTTGTTGGAAAGAACTTTCCCATCGGCATGACTATTTTTAAGAGCTTTCCTCCTTTTTAAAAATGTAGAACTCAGACAGAAATTGTAGTTCTACATGACATTTTAGATGTGATTCTTTAAAAAGATAAATCAGAATTGCAGGCGGCTAGAACAAAACGCTCTGAAGAAATGAAGAAATTTATTGTAAAAATTAATTAGCAAAATAAGCTTGCAGAATTAATGAGAACAAGCGTTTTGGTTTTGGGTGAAATCAGAACAAATGAGTCTTAACATTAATGTAGGATATATCCCATGAATGATTTAACATTTGAGTCACAGTTTGAAGGCACAGACAGCCAATAGCTGTCATTTTTTTAAGCACAAATCTTTATGCTTTAAAATGGTGAAAGGGTATTCCTGTTATCTCTTGGAGCATCTGGTGAAGACAGTGGACGGACTCTCTTTATTCCAGCCTCATCAAAGTCTTTGACCCTCAACCCAATCTTCCTTAAACTCATTGCTTTCTAAGAGGTGAGCTGCTGGTCCTGTACAGGGGAATTTGAACACTAAATTCTATGCTGAAAATAATAGATACAGGGCTAACTCCAAACTTTGCTCATTTTATGAAAATAATGTTCTGATTTAAAGGAAAAAAAATAGAGAACTATAGCATAGAAACTGGAATAGTCTTTTCAAGGCAGGGTGCTGGCAGTCAGAGTCCAGGGTACCATTTTCAAATTTGCTGTCTCTCCATAAATTTTATCAGTGTAATGGGAGAACAAAATATTTAGTCCCTTTAAAAATCATACATGTTTTAAGGGTCCAGTGCAGGCAAAAGAGACCCGACATGTAGGCTTTTGATTTTTTTCCTTATGACAGCACAACACACTATTGGCAGTTCCAAGTCAGAACTGATTACTGCGAGCTGAATGTACAAGCTGCTGTACAAATCCTAGACAGTCCTTTGCTTTTTATGAGAAATTACCTTATGAAAATGTAATCAAATAATCTAATGTATCACACCAGTTCTTATTCATGGTCCATTCCTTATGGGAAATGATTGTTTTGTACTTCTTTTCCATACTCAATTACATATCCCAAATTTGGAAAGGAAAGGCCTGCCTTCTTTCATAGGATCATAGACTTATGGAATGGCTGTTGTTGGAAGGGACCTTAAAGAGCATCTAATCCGGTGGGCAGGGACACCTTCCACTAGACCAGGTTGCTCAGAGCCCCATCCACCCTGGCCCTGAACACTTCCATGGATGGGGCATCCACAGCTTCTCTGGGAAACCTGTGCCAGTGTCTCACCCCACTCACAGTAACGAGTTTCTTCCTTATATCTAATCTAAACCTCCCATCTTTCAGTTTAAAGCCTTATCCCCTTGTCTTATCACTCTATGTCCTTGTCAAAATTCTCTCTCCAGCTTTCTTGTAGGCTCCTTTCAGGTACTGGAAGGCTGCAATTAGGTCACCCCCAAGCCTTCTGTTCTCCATTCTGAACAATCCCAGTTCTTTTAGCCTTTCCTTATGGGAGAGGCACTTCATCCCTCTGAAAATCTTTGTGACCTCCTCTGGACATGCTCCAGCAGGTCAGTGTCCTTGCTGTGCTGAGGACCCCAGAGCTGGATGCAGCACTCTGCTGGGAAAGCTGGAGGATAATCAGTCAGTCCAGAGGCCATCTTCCTTTCATGCCTTGCACTTGAAACCTTCCTTGGCTGTTTGTATGTTATTTTTTCCTATATAAATGGGTCCTTTTTCTGTATTTATTTTTCAATCTTATGTGTTGATAAAAAGGAAAGCAGCTTTTGCTGTCCAGGACAGGTGTCCTGTGAACCCTCCTGTGTATTTACATACTTGCTTCTCTGAAAGTGTAGATTTTGAGACAAGAGAAAAGGTGTTAGGTTGTTGTTTGTAATACTGTACAAAATTGCCAGCTTGCCTCTGTGATCACCATAGTGGTTTTTAGCAAACTGGTGCTAGATCTCACAGCATTCTGGGGCTGGATTTTCATCTCTCTAAACAGACATGAAAGGGTCATTACCCATCCTATAATCTCCTATCATTCTCAGAGACTGCCTGAGAGGAGAGACGTCTCCCAGATTCAGAGACGGTAATTTTGTATGGCCTTTGTAAAAGCAGGTGAAAAGTCAGTGGAATATAAGAGCTCACAATATGTGTCAGAACCAGTTGCATCCAAAGTTTTAGCGTGGATGCCTCCACATGGCATCCCATGGCTACAAGCAGTGGAATTAACAAAAAGTGTTGGGGTTTTAGTGATAAATACTGTTTAGGTTTTTTATTTCTCCACTTTTTTTTTCTTTTTAATTGCATGCTTGTAGCTAAAATCTGTGCTGTTTATGTTTTAATCCTGGAGGACCCCCTAGTCCACATGAAACTGATGAATGTTTAGGTATGGCCTGTGCATTTAAACACCACATCCTTGCTTTTTTTGCTTCATCATTAACATCGTTGTTAGTAGTTTGAATAATCAGTGACTTCAGTGTTTGCAGATGAAAAATGCAGTATTACCATCACATTATTACTGCATTTCACCCTGTATAGAGACTAAATATATGTGTCAGTGTATCTGGTAGAGCTGTAAATATCATAGACCAAAATAATTCAAGTGGGTGGGTGTTAGTGAAAAGGAAGAAAGAAGGACCTAAATGAATGTGTTTTTTGTGTGAATTTATCCATGTTGCTTTCCCTCCTGTAAATGCAACTTGAGAAAATCAGCTTAAGTTGGTGAATAGTTTCAGAATCAATGAAACAGTTTTTCGGCCAAGTCCAGATTCACTAGAAATGTTTATTAGGTTCTATTTGCAAAGGCTTTTTTGGTGTCATATATTCATATAGAAAGCAGGGAATGTGATATATTCAGGAACTAAATGAAAAAGTCTGACATGTTCATCATGATATAGGAACTCTAGAATATAGCTCTAAAGAAGACTTAAAATACCCCTCTTGTCCACTCTCTTGCCCTGGGGCAGATCAACTGCATTTGAACCGTTCCTGACATGTTTGCCTAGTCTCTTCTATAAAACCTCCCACAGTGGAGAGTCTACTATTTCTGTAGGTAACTTATTTCCTCACTCATAGAAAGTCTTTCCTCATGACAAACCGAAGTTTCTTTCCGTGCAATTAGAACCCATTAGATTTTGTTCAATTAGTAGTAGACATGGAGCAGGTTTCATTCAGTCCTGTTCCAAAAAGCACTTAAACACATCACAGAATCATGCAGCATCATGGAATGGGTTGGGTTGGAAGGGACCTTAAAGATCATCTAGTGCCAGTCCCCCCTGCCATGGGCAGGGGCATGTTCAGTAGACCAGGTTTTCTCAAAGCCACCTCCAACTTGGCCTTGAACACTCTTAGGGATGAGGCACCCAGAGCTTTTCTGGGTTCTGGTGTCTCACCATCCTCATCGTGAGGAACTCCCTCCTAATATCTGATCTAAACCTACTCTCTCTCAATGTAAAGCCATCACCCCTCATTCTATCCCTGCATGTCCTTGTAAATAGTCCCTGTCCAAATTTCTTGCAGCCTCCTTTAGGTACTGAAAGTCCTCAATGAGGTCTCTCCGGGACCTTCTCCTCTCCAGACTGAATAACCCCAACTCTCTCAACCTGTTTTCACAGGAGAGGTACTCCAGCCCTATGATTGTCTTCTTGGTCTCTTCTGGACTTGCTCCAACAGATCCACATCCTTCTCATGTCAGGGATCTCAGAACTCAATGCATTACATGCCCTTATTACAACAAATGCTAGGTTGTAATGAAAAATCTTGTCTTTTGGGATAGAATATATTTAGTTGTTTTAGGTTCTTCTCAAAGGAGCTATACTTAGAGGTATGAAATATTTTAGTTTCCAAAACAAAAATTCTTGAGGCACTGTGAAAGGCAATTAGTGTTGACAGCACAGACACTATATATCTCTCTATATATTTCCAAGTATATTAAAAAAAAATCTGGAGATTACTTTGCAAGATTTATTTATTAATGAAAGTACTAACTCAGGATTTGGGAACTGCAGGTTTTAATTTCCTACGGTTCTGTGTACTTCCTGAAGGACTGTACGTGAAGTTTGAGAAGAGAACTTAACTAAGTCATGAAAGGGAACTGGGAGTTTACAGTGTCCAAGGTATCTCACCATATGGAGATATCAATTAAGGACCATATCTGTGGGGCAGAAACTGCATGGGCACAAACAATTGTTCAGGATTAAAGTCCACAAAACACAGAATGTACCTATAAACTTACAAGTAAAGAATTCAAAAAATGGGACAAGATGTCATTTCCTTGAAATCTGCCTCCTTAAGATGTTGATACCTTATCCTGATTGAGGTTCAGAATCACGATCTCTGTTCTGCAAAGAAGACCATAGCTAGATGTCTCTCACAATGTGTGTAAAGGTGCTGGTGATACATTTTTCCTTAGGAAGAAGCTATTTGGTCAGGATGTTTTCCAAGGATGTGGAAATTCGTGTTCAGCTCTCTTCTTGACCAGAGAGGAGCTGATAGTGCTTCTCTTCTCACCCACAGAAGTGCCCTAAGAGTTATGCTGGCAGGTATTATTTAGCTTTTTCTTGTTGGGACGTTGCCCATTTGTGTGGAGTAATTAAATATTTATTGGGACAGAGTACTGACACGTGGCTTTGTAACTTAGAGTTTATAGCTATTACCGCTCTGATGAGTATTAAAGTCTAGAACATTTTGTCTTCTTTAGCATACCCAAGGGTGGAACCCTCCCTCCCCAGCAGGTGCACAAACACCAGTGTTGAAAAGTCATTAATGCAAAGCCCTGTTTTCTCTTCACTCTTTTCCACCTCCCCATTGTCACCATACATATATTTAAATCTGGAAGGGGGAGGATTTAGCAGAAAATACTAAGAACTCCACTTCAAATGCCCACTGTGTCCCAGGGAGCCGTATGTTCATTCCTCTCAAACTGCATTTAGGGGATGCGGGATGTTGCATTCAGTGGGAAGGTTGGTGACACACAGGGGAGGAAGTGTAGCTGGAATTCACCTAACTGAGCAGGTTGTGAAGGTATGCCAGAAACATGGAGTTTGTGGATGCTGACAGTGCTTAGGCATTGGGCTGATTGATATGGCCCAGACAAGCTCATTTTGGGAACAAACAAATGCTAAGAACTTACCTAGAGAACACGGCTCTGTGGGTGTGACTCTACAAAGATGATGTGCCTCCAGAGCTTTTGAGGATCTTGACTGCTTTTAAGCTGAGTCATTTCGAGTTGCAGTAATAAAGCATCTGTGTTGGCTTAAACCAAGCAATAGTTATCTGCCCGTGTAGCCTGGTACCTGGCTTCCAGTAGGGGCCAGGAGCAGATGCTCAGGAAAGAGTCAGAAAAGACCAAGCCTATATATTGGGTGCTTTAGCTGTTTTGCAAGTCTAATCTGAATTTGTTTGAACTAGAAGCACAGAAAGTGTTCAGTGCTGGGAAACTCAGCCTTACCTTATTTTATAAACATTCAGCATGGTATTCACCGCAGCTGATGGGATGTGCCCAATTTCTGCTGCTGGAAATCATGAAGACAGGATTTGTTTGTAATTTCGTGTCTGCCAAAGAGCCGCATTACTTCTTTGGACCAAGGTTTATAAGACCAGCATTCACAGCTTGAAAGCATTTTCTTGAAATTATGGCTCTTAAATTGTCCCTGTTGGAGAGAGAAGACTGATTTCTTTTCACCCCCAGAAAATGTGAGATAGGCATTGAGCTGAAAGTGGTTTAAGTTCAGGTCTTCCACTGTTTTGAGAAGTGCTCTCTCCTTTCCCACTTCAAGATAAGTATGGGAAGAGATATTCTACATCTCTGCTGTCTGTGCAGCAGTATTAGTGAGTTCCTGGAGCCTGAGAGCGGGTGTGCAGTTCTGAGCCCAGCTCCTCAGTTTAGCAAATGGTCACTAGCCTGGGAAAAAGCTTTCTTCCCTCCCAGGACTCTCTGCATTGCAGTAAACAGTCACTAGCTAAAGGATGTTTCTCACTCAAACATTATGTGGATATATACAATTGAAACTCAGATGTTTAGAAAATACAGTAATGGAGAACACAAAAACACATAGATGGAGGAATCCATCTGGTAAAACAAAAATGGAGTTGCTCTTTAGTATAACAACAGAAACACTGCTTGAAGCTGCAGGCTTGTGCTCAGCTCCAGGCACTCATTAAAAGGCATAAATTTACCCGTGTTTTAACCTCTGTATTCTTTAATTTGGTCTTCAGTGCTGCTTATTTCTGGTCAGCAGTGTTTTGACCTTTATCTAGATGGAAAGCTGAGGTGAAGGAAAAGAACACTGCACTGTTGCACTTATATATAAATCTGGCAGCTGAAGGTCTGCGTGTTCCTGTATCATTGCATGAAAAGACTGTTTACTTATAGGGCATATGGTGCAGATACTTTTGCCATACTGAATGATAACCTTTTGCAATTACTGTGCAAGTTTGATCATCACACCCTGATCTCACATGCACAATCTTCATTCAGCACAATGTAGGATCATCACTTTGACATGGTTCCCAGAGATTCTAGTTGTTCATTTAATTCCTGTTGTTCAGTGCATTTCTTATGTTTCAAAGCTCGTTTTGCAAATGTATTTAATTGCATCATGCAAAATGATGTCTCTTATATCTGTTTGCTTCAGGAATGCCTGCTATCCTTGTACCCAGCTATTATAAACACTGTAATTACTTCTCTGTCCTCTAAGTGCTGGCTTGTTAAAAGTTCCAGTAGTAAAACCCTTACTTAAAAATCTTCTGCCTGAAGCAATTAACAAACCATTAATTTGTTTCACACTAACAGCTTGTCTAAAAAACGTAGACCTGCAGCTCCTTCTATATATGCCTATAAAAATTACGTCTCTTCTCTGGAATTTTGTTTGTTTTCTTTGTTTGTAACTGGGTACAGCTTAATTTGCATGGCTTGATTTACTCCCAGGAGCCACATTTGGTTCTGTTTAAGTGATTATACTTAATATGCAAGAGTCATTAGGTATGATCAGCCATAATGTTTCATTAGAAGAGTTCAAAACATTGAGTTTTATGCATCTGTTTCTTCACTAGATTTAGCTCTGCAGTATACATTCATCTGATCAAATGCAGTTTGTGTCTGTGGGTTGATTTTGTGCCAGAGCCAGTTCCCAAGTAATTCTATTTGGCACTAAGTACTCCTTCAAGGCAGCAGCAGTCTTTTTAAGGGGTACAGGATAAGTGACATCTTGGTGTGTGTTTTGCTAGCCATGTTCCTTTTGCACCCAAGGATGTGTAACAGCCCTAACTAGATAACTGCTGAACAACAATGCTGAAGCTTAGCTCCATGTCTGTTGGTTTTTCTTTTTTTTTTTTTTAATATACAGTAGCTTTGCAACTTTATTTTTTTATGCATTATTAAGGTATTTTTTACTTGCAGAGATTATTTTATACACTTGCCTTCTCAACTGGGTTGACTAATGTTTAGAAGTGGGTAACTACAAAGTCACTGTNTAGAGGGGCAGCCTTATGAGGAGTGGCTGAGGCCACTCGGTCTGCTCAGCCTGGAAAAGAGGAGGCAGAGGGAAGACCCCATTGCATCATTCATCACAAGGAGCAGCACTGACCTCTTGTCTCTGGTGACCAGCAATAACACTCAAGGGAATGGCTTGAAATTGTGTTGGGGGAGGTTTAGGCTGGATATCAGGAAAAGCTTCTTCACCCAGAGGGTGGTTGGGCACTGGAACAACTCCCCAGGGAAGTGATCACAGCACCAAGCCTGACAGAGTTCAAGAAGTGTTTGGACAACACCCTAAGGAATATGGTGTGATTATTAAGGCTGTCCTGTGTAGGGCCAGGAGTTGGGCTCGATGATCCCTGTGACTCCCTTCCAACTGAAGTTATTTTATGATTCTATGATTTTAGTTTAACATCACCATCACATTGTGTGAGGTGTGCCTTTCACGAGGGTTTAGAGGACTCACTGGTTTCATACGTCCTTTTTTCACGGGGAGATCTGATTGTTTAGCTTAATGATTGTTTTCTCCTGACATTAGTGGGATGGACCTGGGATCTTGATATTAAATTAAACCAGATCAGCATTGATCAAAGAGTCACATCCTCCACAACAGGTTTATTTGGGTTTATTTTTTTTTTCACATTTATATAATATGCCTATCAAACAACCTTTGGGCATTTTTTTCATCTGTGATTTGTTATTGCATCTGCAAAGGATTGGGACCAGGCCAGAACATCTGCGAGGGACCAGAAACAATAATTTTCCCCAATGAAAATGTGCCTGAGTATCAACCAGCATACAGAATTAGCCAAACTTTTAATTAAGCAGTGAGTCTCTATTATGATAATCATTGAGGTCAGACTATTGTGTAAATTCCACTTCTGTGTATCAAGGTCAAAAATGATAGATCTAGTTTGAAAATATCACTGGAAAAAAGCTCTTGCAATTTTAACATATTTTTTCTAAGATAACTTTCCTAAACCACGATATGTTTCAACAAGGGAATGCCAAATTAGTCTGAAAAAATTACCAACATAAAAATATCAGAATATCCCAAGAGGCTTCTTCCACAAGCCAGCAGTTCCTCTGACGAGTGTGTGATATAATTCATTGTTTCTAATAAGATTGTGAGAAGTTATATTTTAACCACCTGCAAAAACAAGTGCATCAACTCCTGAAGTATACTTCTTTGTCCTATAAAGCTGAAGGGTTCTGTAAAATTGATATTCAGGGACGAATGTACTCTAGTTAAGATTCACTCTAAATATATTTCAGAACAATTTGTCTCACACATTTATTAACTCTGATTCTTCACCAAACTGAGCAACTAAGCAAGAGAATTCACTGCCCTCCATGTGGAAAGGACACAGGTCTCCATAGAGAGGTTTAAGAGTCCAGTACATACTTCTGCAGTCTACCAATACTTCTTTATTAAAATGTTTCTTAAATAGTTCCCAAGAATGAAGAATGATATCACCACAAGACTTTTGGATCATATAAAGGTCACCCTGGGAGTGATTTCTTGGATAGATGAATGTATCTTTGCTCAGTAAGATAAATATATATGAAAGAGGAAATATCTATACTCTTTTGTTTAGTTTTTTATAATCTGGAACAGATACTTTCAGGTTTTAGCAAATAGTAAATACAATCCCCAAGGTAACAACCTGGAAATTAAAGGGAAGCTGTCAACTTGAAAATGTAATTTATTTCCACAGTTCCTGTTTTTTCATAATACAGTTAAAAATACTGGAAAAGTACTAGAAACATGGGACTTAATGCGTTTTCAGCTTGTACATTTTAGACGTTTGCTTGTCCTTGATCCTCACTCGTAACACTTTAATCTGTCTCAGGTTATAGTGAAAGCCGCCCCTGGTTTAGAGATGAGACAATTTACTGCTTGTTTGACATTATAATATTTAGCTGGATTGTGAATTAAGCATTTGTCTAGACCTTTGTGTACTATGAAGAAGTGAATTTCACCCTTTGCCACTCTCCTCTTTGAAAAGAGTCTTTAGGAATATGTTTCTTTTTCCTATGTAACCTTGATCCCCTCACCCATCCAAATGGACAATCTTTTAATAGACATCACTTTCTGAGCTTATTTCTCTAACCACATTTGCCTTGTTGGAAGCGTCTGTTAACTTCCACCCTTCCACCATCAATTAACACTCTGTCCTACTCCTAAGCTCTGTCATCTCTCTGCATTCTACTCCTGTACCTCACTAACTCTCGACTTCCACATCTGCTCCTTCACCTCTTCATGATGTATTCATTGAAGAACTTTCCTGGTATTGGCACCCCCAGTGCACAGAAGCTTTTCAGAGAGAGCTGAGACTCTCTCATTTCGTCTTCAAAATTGTGTTTTGTCCCAAAAGAGAGGTGGTTGCAGTTGTAGCAAGGATTCCTGATACGATATTCTCCTCCTCTTGATCAATACTGTCCCACTGTTCACTCTTGTTTCTCCAATTTCTCATGTCTTGAACTGAAATGGACAGTTTAGTAGAGCAGAACCCTCATGTAATAGCCTCAAACAGATCTTGTGCTGGGTATTGCCTTATGTCTCTGTGTGGTGCCTATTCCCCCCCAACCCAGAAAACCAGTTTTACAGATGAGTTCTGAAATGGAAGTTTTTTTAACATAGTTCAAATATCTCATGTCTAAAAAACATCAGGTTAGCTGGATCTCACACTTCCATCAGCCTGCACAGACCTGCACAATACCAGTGGGGAAAAATGATGGAAGCTGCAAATGGCTCTCTGTGCCTTTAAATGGATTCAGCATTGTGGCTGAACCTTAGCTGGTTGCTTGACATGAGGGCAGCCTTGTTACTCAGCAGCTGCAACCCAAATAGTGGTGTTCAGTTCATCTCTGTAGCTGTATAACTTTTATTCTCTAAAAGGAAAAACCAAAACGATGACGTTTTCCCAGGTCCTCCTGTTCTTTTCAGAAGTGTAGGGGAGCCTACCTGGTTTTCAGAAATGCTGTGCTGTGTCACTGTATATATATATTTTTATTTTTTTTTTTAGCTCAGAACTTTCAAGTAGTCATGGTGTCTCTGAGAAGAGACAAGGCAACCAGCTGTTGTACAAGCTGGAAAAAAATGGGATTAGCAGTAATAGACATAGTGGATCTGAAGTCCATTTTGTCAGAAGGTGGCTTTTGAAGCTCTGGTCTAAACTGCAGTGGTAACTTCTAAATTATTGGTTGTTTTAATGAACCACTAAAACAAGTTTGGTCTGTGTGAATTTGTTAATTACAACGAGAAGGAGTGAAAGGATCTCCTGAGAGATTTCAGGTCAGTCATTACACCAAGCTGATGTCATCTTTCACACATTCTTTGGTGTTGTAATTTGTAGAAAACCAGAGGTCACAAAACTGACAACTTTGTGTCTTCCTAAGCAGTAGGAAGATTTATGACAGACATATGCCTTCACTTATGTAATCACTATTCTTTTTTTGAGATATCTGGTACTTTTTTGGACAGAAAATGCTCTGGGCACACCCAGCGGTATCTTTGCTAGGTCAGCAGCAAGCCTGTAACTAGAGCTTTCAGTATTCAGGATGCTGAATACATTGTTGCCTGAAACAGTCCATCTTCCGCACTCATAGGTGTATTTATTAATACTACTTCTTAATTCAATATCGATTTATTTCTTGGATTCCTTGTTTTTTTTCCTCATCTAGGGAATGTGCCTGATGCACACAGATATCTTTGCACTCACAGTGGACAATTCTGTTACATTTGAGGTTTAGAATCATAATATATTACTCTTTGCTTGCAATTTGTGATCGTCTTACCTTTGGACAAGGACCAAATAAGGTCCTAATACAAAGACCTCCTTATATTGGTGCTCTCTTCTACGTATAGTAATCACAGAGAGGAGAGGACTGATCTGACGTCCTTGCTCAGTGCTGAACAGAGAGGAGTGCTCGAGTTGTAATGATCGTGGAAAACCAGTCTTTGTGCCTGGCTTCGCACGGCTTTGTTGCAGCACAGCCAAAAGAAAATGAAGGCTTGGATTGCCTTTGTGAAGTGTGATCACAATGTTGGTCACAGATATTCAAAAGAATATTCTTAGTTAACTATAGCTAAGAAAACAGACATGGGAATGTTCCCAAACCATGAAATTACAGATATTTGTCTTAATAGTAGAAACTGTATTTTTGTCCATAGCCTTTAAAAGTGCAATATTAGAATTTACCATCTCTTTTAGGGCCACCTCTAGTGACCCTTGTTTTACTAAGTACTGCACAGAAACGTGTCAGGAAGATGATCTTGCCTAGTTTCAGCTTTGTTTATACGCTAGTGAAATGTGGTATTAACCTGGTCGTGGTAATAATGCAATAGGTTGTCAAGATGGGGGCTACTGTCGTGGTTTAACCTGTCAGGTAACTGAAGATCACACAGCGCCTTCCTCACTCACCCCTTCTCACTGGGATGGGGGAAAGAACTGGGGAAAACAAGGTAAAATTTGTAGATTTTAGACAAGGCTGTTTGATAGAGCAGAAATGGAAGGGAAAATAGTAATAACAGTGATAACAAAGATTTTTAATATACAAAACAAGTTACATGTACTATCTACTGACCAGTGACCTGCCAGTTCCGGAGCAGTGACCCGTGGCCAGCTTTCCCCCTGGTTTACATACTGAGCATGATGCCATGTGGTATGGAACGTCCTTTGGATCACTTGGGGTCTGCTCTCCTGGCTCTGTCTCCTCCCAGGTTCTTGTGCTCCTCCAGCCTTCTCGCTGGTGGGCTGGTGTGAGAAACAGAAAAGTCCTTGGCTTAGTGTAAACACTGCTTAGCAACAACTAAAACATCAGTGTCTTATCAACTTTATTCTCATCCCAAATCCAAAGCACAGCCCTGTACCAGCTTCTAGAAAGAAAATTAACTCTATGCCAGCTGAAACCAGGCCAGCTATATATACAGAATAGCACACAGAGCTGTGTTCTGTTGGCATTAACAAACACCAGCGTTGTTGTGAGGCTTCTGAATACAACCAGAATTGGAATTTGAGCCCCTGCTAATGAGAGGTGAGGTTGTAGAGTAAGTAGGATATAAAGGTGATTTGGGATGTTTCGAGCAAATATTCATCAGCAGTGAAAGTATTTTCAAGTTTTTCATCTGAAGTTCTCCCAAGTTTGTATGTACATCTCCACCCCAAACCAGCCTCCTTGATGGCAGGTACATCCCAGCAAAAGGAGGAAGTCTTACCTAATCTGCATGGACACATTGCAAATGCATAGAGTTGCAGACAGCTTTAGCATGAGCTGTTGCAGTCAGACAGTTTTTATGAGACTGGATTTATTGCCTCAGCCAGAGGTTCCCTTCTGAGAGTGTCATCTGGACCTTGGTGTCAGTGAGCTGTGACAAGGGCACTGTTTCTCAGGTCAGCTCAAGCTGGTACCTCTGAAGGATTCCTGGTCCAGGAACCACATGGCCTGTGCGAGGTAGTATGCGTGGAAAGGGCATTACACAGACTAGGAGACTTCCTGCCTACGACTCTTGGCATTTCCTGGTACATAAGCATCTGCTCCTTTTCTCAGTCTCAATTGCAGCTGACAGTGAAATTTATTTAATGAAGTTTCAGTAGCCCTTACACTTCTACAAGCTCGTAGAAGCCAAAACCCATGTACAGTCCATAATTTTTAATAACATTAGCCACTGACCGAGGTTAATAGTTCTTGGAGTCTTCTTAAAAAATACAAGTTTCTGCCATCTCTCCATTAGGCAATGAAAGATACTTATCCAGCACTGAGGTCATGACAGTTGTCACAAAGGAAATTGTTAAGCATTGGCAGATCCATGGAGCCCGACCTTATGCAAAGTGTTTAGGGAGTGTTGTTTTCCCTTTCACTTCACTTTCTTATCTGTTTATCAACACTTAGGGAGTGTGATGATGTATTCTGCAGTTTAATGACCTGATTCATTGTACTTAACTTACCTTTTGAGTCCTTTCCCTTTGATATATATCAGTGTGAAGCGTTTTATAATCTTTTGTAGGAGAGAAGCTGGATGAAGAGATATGGCACTATGTTTTGCCGAAGGTTTTGTTTAGCTGCAGTCTTTTTGCATGTCAGCATGAGTATAGATGATTGTGGAGCTCAGCAGCCATGACTTAGCAAGGCAGCTTGCCACTGTAATGACAGCCACTGCTTATTTTCCCTCCCTATGGCTCTGGCTGAAACAAATATTCTTCTGTAAGAAGGTTTAGGATGCTTCAAGCAAAACTATCCTGTGAGGTAAAAGTCATTACAATATTCTTCAAGGCTTTGATTTTGTGTTTTTGTTGGTGGTTTGAGCTTTCGTTTTCTTTTCATATCTTTAACGCAGGCTTTATATTCTTGTATTAGTGTAAAACACCTTTCGTCATCCTAAAGTCATCCTATATCATCATACATTTATGATATATCAGTCCTGATCTCAAAATGGAACTGGTTTTTATGACTGCTGTTGAGTAGACTGACTTAATTTCACCATTTCTGGCAAGAAAAGGCACAAAATGAAATGTGGATAGTTTCCTCCTCTCTAATTTCTCTGGAGGTGTGCGTAAATAGGAACAATCTGTGTGGGCCAGTGAAGGAGACAGGAGATTGGTTTCTATTCTTAGATTTGCTACAGACCTGCAGCAAATCATGAGATAAATCAGAATTCACATTATCTGAGTAACTTCTTATTTAAACATATTTCCTGCAAGGTTATCATGCAGTACACTGCACATTCTTGGGTGTTCCTCCTGTTTTGAGTAAGAATCACAGAAAGCTTTGGGTTGGAAGGGACCTCAGAGATCATCTGATTCCAACACCCTGCCATGGGCAGGGACACCTTCCAGTAGACCAGGCTGCCCGAAGTCCCATCCAACCTGGCCTTCAACACTTCTATGGATGGAGCATCTGCAGCTTCTCTGGGCAGCTTGTTCCAGTGCCTCACCATTCTCTTGGTAAAGAATTTCTTCTTAGTACCCAACCTAAACCTGTTCTCTTTCAGTTTAAACCATTACCCCTTGTCCCATCGCTACATGCCCTTGTCAAAAGTCCCTCTCCATCTCTCTTGTGGCCTCTCTGTGTACTGGAAGGCTGCAGTAAGGGCTAGGTCCTGTCCTAAACTGTGTATGGGAACACACACACAGACCCTTGTTTGTTCTCCTGGCAACTGAGAGGGATACAGTCCTTTCAAGCAACCGTTCTAACCCTCCTGACCTGAAGTAGAGGTATTGTAGTTAGGAATAAATGAAGAGCTGTCCCCAGAGGCCAAGGCAACCCACAGGAGCCACTGTACTAAGTCCTTCTCCATCAAAAACTCTTAACCTCACATCCATAAATGCCCTATTATCTCTAATCTGAGGTCAGTCTATGCCAGCTCTATGGAACAATGGTTACCAAGCAGTTCCTCACCTTGCACCTTAATATAATTGATAGTAATTAATACAGTCTCTCTCATTATGGTTGTTACAGGGGACCAGATAGAAATGCAACATCAGCAGTTAGGTAATTGCAATTTAATTGAAAAGGGCCCATTTGCAGGGGTGCAGAGCTGGGAAAGGTCAGTGGGCAACAGCAGGCTCTGCTACCCTGCAGAGGGAAGGACGAAGGCTGTCCTCATCCTCTCTGTTCCTCCCATTGTAGTGGCATTTGACTGTACCTTTAAAAGATTTGATCCAACTCCTCAGAGGCCCCAAGAGTTTAGGAACCATTTCTGCTCCTGGATAAAAGTGTAGTTAAGGTCATCATGTGCTACACCAGTGTGTCTGAAATGTGGAAACTGCTCTGTGAGATCGTCCTGGCCTGGAGCACACTGCAGTGATTGACTCAACTGTTTTGCATCTCTGTAGTTATGTTTTTGCCTCAAATCTATTGTGCACCTTTCTGAAGAATCTGATGTTCATTTAATTTATTTCTGATTTCCAGAAGAAAATGCACTAACTGGGGACTTAGACTTACTATGTAGGTCTTCTGTTAAGAACTTGACCTCAAGCTATATATCCTAAGGGAGACTACTGCAGCAGCAGTTGAGCTAAAGGGCTGTACATATCCTTGGGATTTCTGACAAACCCAGCACTGAGCCCTGAAATTGGTAGTGAATTTTCCACACTGTGCTAGGAACATTTTTGGAGGAAAATTATAAATTGGTTTCAAGAAGAATTAAATGTGAAAATAACAATTAAAAAATAATGTGTTATTATAGCAACCAAAGCAGTTGGCTTTTTTCCCCCTGGTTGTTTAAAAAAAAAAAAATCTACACTGATGCAATAAAAAATGACACAAGAGAATAAATGTATCAAGTTGTTATGGCAACTGAAATATGTAGGTTGGAATTTATGTATCCAGAACTTCTATGTAAGTAAAATAAACATTATCCTTGCTAATTAAAATAGCAGGCAAAGATTATTTAATTTAAAATCATTAGTCTTGTTTTCCCTTACAATTAATTACTTACTTTCTATTTTTTTTTTCCTATTTCCAAGTATTTGCATTTGCTTCCAGCTGTGGTCTGCTTGTATTTTCATGGCAAGATTGTGATTTCACTAATATGGGCTAAAGTGAGGAGGGAGTCCACTGAAGCTAATTAATAAAATGTGTGCAGGTGGGCACAAGGGGAATCAAACCATGCTTTAGCACGTTACTCTTGCTGGGGGAGACCTTTCTGATTGCAGGGCCTTTTGGGAGGTGTCATTACTCTGTATTTGAAGGGATCTCCCAGCAACCACAGCTCCCTGTCTTTCTTCTCAGTTTGGTACAGTGCACATGGAGCTCCTTCCAGAGCTTCTTTCTGCATACAGCCTGCCCTCTTCAGCTGTAGATTTTGCTTCCAAGATATTTTATGATAGCAAATTCTAAATGAGCATTCATTAATTATGTTCAGCCTTTTAATTTTTCTAGTCCTTTTCCTCCAGCCTTCATAAGAGTTCAGTAACAGCTTCTGCTTTATTTGAAAGAAATAGATCTTTAATATCCCAAATTACTCTTCATGTTTTATCTTCTTTATGCCCAGCAAAGTGCAGGCTGATAGCTGAAGGGTAAAGGAACGAGGAGAATAATCTGACTTAGATCCCAGTGAGCTTAGGAAAATGCATTTATTTGTTTAACATTTTAATCTCATTCATTCTCATGTTCAGAGAATGTCTAAATTTGTCCTATGGAGTTTAAAAACCCTGCTACCAGGAAGGTCTTGGAAAATACCCTATCAGGATAAGAGCTCAGCAATGCTTAATTGTCTCCATTTCTTGGAGGCAGATATCTGCCTCACATGGAGCTGCAGCTGGGGTGTGTCTTTGCCTGAAAACTGCAACCAATCTGTCCAGTCTCATTCTTTGAGTGTCATTTTCATGCATCTGAACTGTAAATTATTTATCTCTTCATCCTTGCAGCAGAATTCATCTTCGCGATTTTTTTNATTGGATTCTATGACAAGTGACGCTGGAGATGGAGCCCGGATCAGCAAAATGAATCCTGTGTGTTTCTTCTGGTTAGTCACCAGGCTTGAGTTTCTGGGGCCAAGTGACTCCAGCCAGCTTCATCTGAACTCTCTGTCTGGGAGGAGAAAAGCTGATGCATGAGCTGGTGTCTCCTCCCTGCCTGAATTTCCTGCCTGGAAAGTCAGTTGTCTTCCCCTAGATTAAAGTCACGGTGCAGCTGGATAATTGTGTGATGTGGATAGTGAGGGCAATCAGGTCTGAGCATAGGTTTTGTTCTAGTCCAGCCAAAGTGACTACTCAGTAACTGATGGCTTGGATGAGAGATTTTAGATCAAATCTGTATCGGGGATGAGCAAATGCAAAGTTCACCAGTGACATTCTGACATCCAGAAACACACTGAGAGCAAGATTTGCTCTCAGGAGGGTGGAGCAGCATTAAATCAGATCCTGACCTTTCTGAGACATAAGTCCACAGCCAGATAATTGTTCCTGAGCTGTGACACTCTTTAAGGCTGTCATAAAATTTTCTGAAAGGTTGAATCCATATTAGTTAAAGTGAAATCATAAAAATTGCAGGGCAAACTAAATATTATTGTGATATTTATGCTCACTTAAAAATACAGTAACTTAAAAAAAATTAAAACATTTGTGATACGATTTGTACAGTAGAATCAATGCCCAAATGTGTATTTTTCTTTTCTCCTTTCATATTTACTGGTCATATTGGGAAGACTGGTGCAGAAGGGACTGCAGTGACATTCTTACAGGGCTTAGCCATGAGACATCGTAGTGCTCTACAACATCACCCTGACTTAAGACAGCTGCAAAGGCTGAGCTAATGCAATGTGATGTGGAGCAAACCTCGATGTCATTGAAAAATGAACAAGAAACCCTAACATGGGNCCACATCAGATCCTGCCAACCACTGCTCTTTGGTGTGCCAGGTCTCAGCAGGGAAGAGTGTTATTTGAGCAGCAGCCCTCTCAAGGCTTGTGTTTGCAAGGACTCTGGTGGCTGCATAAATCATCACACATGGCAGAGTCCACCGCTGTGTGACCTTAGTGACACTCTGCTGCCTGGGAAAGGAGACACGAGTGCCATGATTTGTATCCCACCTCGAAAATAAAGCTCTGCATGAGCTCTTCTATTTTCTTCCCCTTTACTCCCCTCTCCTGAGACCCGTCCTGGAGTACTGCATCCAGCTCCCAACACAGGAAATATGTGGACTGTTGGAATGAGTCCAGAGGATGGGTACAAAGATGGAGAGAGGGCTGGAACATCTCTCCTACANAAATCCTTTCTGACATCTAAATCATTTGACATGGAACCATGTCTTTCTATAGGGCCTTAGAAATACTGAATTAGAAAAGAAAGCTCTGCTATATTATTTCTGGATTGAAATTTAGGCTCAGCTGAGGCAAATTAAACTGCATGACTTCTGTGGGATTGTATGTCTGATTTTAGTTTCTAGCGTGGCCTGCTCTGGGATTGTCTGAGTTTTCAGAGATATTGATGAGTGTCATATCCTGTCAAAAAATTTGTTGAATGACATTTCTTCCTGTAATAAGGACTAGGAGAGGCATAGGAACAGGACTAGCAGCGTGCAGAAAGAGTAAAGCACATCTTAGTGTCTCTAGGATTATTTCTCTGCATGACATTGCATGAAAAACTCATCAAGCCCTCAGTGATGCTTTGTCTCCCACAAAGCATCTGTCTCCCACAGAAGTCTGTCCAAGATGTACAAATTTTTTTTTTTTTTTTTGGTGGTCCAGTGATGCTCATAGCGCGTTTAGGAGAGCTGTCAACTGTGCCTAGGTATGGCAGAAAGGTGCAGAGCTTTGAGGACAGACCACAGGCACAGAAGGCGTTCGTGCTGTTGCTGGCACGTTGTAAAGGATGAACTTGACTTGAGTCCAGTTCTAGTTCACACACAGCTTGAGCAGAGTGTGAGCAGGTTGGCTGTGCCTGGCACAGAGGTGTGCCCTGTTCTTTGCTAGCAGCAGCATCCTGCTGAGCATCTCAGTTCAGCTCAGGTTGCTTCCTACTCCAGGCTAGCTGCTGAATGAATTAATTTACATCAATGCCCTGTAAAATGGATAATTCCAGCGTACATTATGTTGAAATATAGCTTTTTAAATGTTCTAATGATTTTCAAATATGCTTGCTCTAGAAAAGTTAATTAAACAAAAGCAGTATCTCTCAGCACTCTATGTTTCTGGGAGCATTTGGTTACCAGGATGATAGATTTCCTGACAGATATCGGCATCTGATATCTGATCAGTTAACAGATCACTGGGGTCTTTAATCTTTTCCACTCCTCATGTAAATCACTTGGGGCAAGCAGGCATTTCTTGACAGGCTCTCATAAGACTGGAGCAGAGCTACCAACTAGTGATCCAAAGTGCCAGAAGACATCTCAGATCAGCCTCTGTTTTGAATTTCTCTCCCTAAAAGCATAGGGGAGAGTTTTTCCTAAGCCGGGGGCTGTAGGGGAAGGTGCATTAGCTCTCTGAGCCCTACGGCAGTTGCACACTTCTTTGGGCTCATGCACTGTAGCTCCTCACACTTCCACCCACCCTCCCGGGCCCTTTGTAAGGCAGATCAGTCTTTTCTAGCCACATGTGGCCTAGAAAATATTCCATATGTAGAAATAAATTCAAAGTCCTGCAAACAATATCCTAGAATGTGGAAAAGCAGAATAAAGTTTGCACATATGTTTCCTGGTTTTTTTTTAATATTTTTTACATGCTCAGTGTTGGGCTTCACCCCAAGAAATAAACATGTGGTAACGACTGGGGATGGTTACAAGTTCCTTCTACTGATCTATCTGGTACAAATTCTGGAAATTCGATAAGTTCTTACAATAGGCTGGAGAATTCATCCACCATTACACAGCTTGGCTGCTATAGGAGGACCTCCCATAGAAACTCATGGAAACCCCATATGCCATAATTGCCTGTAAGGGCAGATGCCCCTTCTGTCTGGTTGTTGGCTCAGACGTGAACTGGAACATGCTGCCTGCTGAAAGTGGAACCAGTGACAAGTTTTTCATAACTCGTATCTATGTACTTTGGCAAAATATAATCAGCCAGAGTTTTGTTGTCAGTTGATTGTGTCAATTGTGCATGTCCTAAAATGCTACTGGCAAGATGTGTTATAAGCACAGAAATACTTCACTGAGCACTGTTAAAATTAGACAAAACTTGCAAGGTAGGTGATGTGGTTATTATTTTATTAATAAATTTTAAAATAATGCTGTAAGTTTGCACAATGAAGGAGACATTGTGCTGAAGAGATTATGGTCTAAATAGTACCTGTTAATATTAATCTAAATAGATTAGTGTTAATTATGCACAAAATTAGAAGGCTGCTTTAGGAGTGATCTACGAGGCTCATGATTACTAACCCTGTGTGTAACGTTACCAAGTGAAGTTTTGATCTGCCCTTGCAACATTTGCTTCTGAAATCTCTTCTGTTTCTCTGACCAGTTTGAAGAGAATAAGATCATGCTTTCTTCTGTGAAGAGGAAGATAGAGTTTTTCCAATTACTAGCCCTTTGGATGCAGGGGTGTGATAAAAAGTCTACAGTTTTGGCAGTAGTGTTAGTTCAAGCTTGAAGTCATTATTTCCAGAACCTCCTGCAAGGATGTGTGAGCATGGTGCATGTTGTCCACTGCATTTGTAGTGTGTCGTGCTGGGGTTGCCAGTTCTGCATCTCCTGGTCATGGTTCAGGAATAACGAGGTGTTGCTGAAACACTTTCTTTGCATGAGCAGGCAGCTTTTGGCTATAAAGTATACAAATAATTTAAAGCAGGATAGACTTTGTGTTGGCCTCCAAAGGAAGGCTTGTATGTAATCACGAATAAGAAAAGACTCAAATCCAAGATTGTTAGTTTTTAATAAATCTATCACAATGCACAGCAAGTATTCTTTCTGCCTCTTGGATTATACAGTCCCATTTATTTCGTAACACAGAATTAAAGATCTCTTGGTGTTCACATGAATTGCTAACATATGCTTTATTTAAGTTGGGAAACCATATATTATTTTGCTAATGATTATTGAACCTTAATACACTGGAACAGAGAGCTGTTTCAAATTTATTACAATTACTCTTGCTTGAGCTGTTTGAACCCCCCTAATGTCTTTGATTTCCTGCTATTTACGATGAATTTGTGACCCATTTCCCTAAGGAAAACAATGGAAACATTTCATAGCATCTTATGACATTGTTTTATGTTCTTTCAAAATATTGGAGCCAAGTAATGGTGAAAAATTTGAGGGGAAAGATATGTAAAGTGTAAACAAAGTAAATTTCTTATCCAATTTTGCAGCTGCACTCATTTGATGAATGTTACCATAGAAGTTTCTGCTGAAGCTTGTCAAACCCCTTTTGAGAAGCTGCAGAAGCTGAACTCCATTAGGATCAGGATCCTTTAGGTCTTGATGATTAGAGCAAATAAATAATGTATTGATTTGCAGAGTTTCTATTGTTGCATGTAAATAATAACAATGAAAAAACATTTATATCAGGTATTCGAAGAAAGAAAAGATGAAATGAAAATTTTATGCATGGTTTTTAGCTCCTTGCAAAACCAGTTTTTGTCTTCCTGAAAGAAACACTTAGGGAGTTGCTTCAATTTTCTGTAAGCTCTAAGGCAAGACCTGGGTTCAGTTTCCTGCTGTCCTTGAAAATTTTTGCCTTCTTGTCTTTCTGTCCCTTCTTCCCTTCCAGATTGCAAATGGGAGATATTCAACACTCTTTGGTGACTAGAAACCAGCCAAGGGAGTGTGTGGTTCTCCGTGTGAGGGAAGCTGTAACCTCAGACAGGACTCTTGTGGAGTCCTGTGTAGTTAGCTCCATGTAATGCTGAGCTGCTGGGCCTGATCCAGCCTTTAAATGCAGTCTTTACTGGAGCACAAGACTCATCCATTGGTCCCACTGAAGCTAAAAGCACGTGTCTAAGTAGTTGCCTGGATTGGGGCCAGCACTCGGTCTTTTGCTGGACAGATCCCTAAATAAACAACCTAGGATCAGAGGGGAGAACATTTGCACATGCGAGTGTGATTTGGCTGTTTCTGTAGCACTGGCTTGTTTTCCAAGTTGTGCTGGCAGTGGTTGCTCTACTTAAAATGCTAACAATTTCTTGCCTGTTGTGTTAAAATTGACTTCACTCCTGTTGCACAGGCCAAAACAGGATGGGTCTAAATCACTCAAGGTGCTTGTGATGCTCAGCACCACAGATACAATTCTGTTTGAATCCTCCCTGCTTTTCTGTTTGTGCTCTTGCAAAGTGCCCAGAAATTTTCTGAGATCCAAATTAGGGGCAGCCATCAGGTTTCATTCAAAGGCTGACTCTTGAAGCACATTTTCACGGGGCAGAGCATTGTAAACAGAGATGTCATTTGTAATATTTACTGTCTTAATGTAAAATCTACACTAATGTATTAGATTTCCAGCAGGAAAATTGAAAAAATAAATATAGCCATTTACTGTGTCTTCTGCCAAAGATATTATTTGGAGAAATACTGTGTGTTTTATGAGGCTTTTGTGTAAGCAACGTAAGATTGAAATCTGTGTAAATGAAGGAAAAGTAACAAAAACATGCATTTGAATTTAAAACATTTGCACATATGGTTACTAGTCAAGCATGAAACCTTTTAAAAAATGTTTCACTTAGGAGAATGTCATGAATTAGAAATAAGAAAACAAACCAGATAATTTGTTTGTTGCTGTAAGGAGATACATTATATATTCCTGCAGCT